>JBBPBX010016259.1:0-20346 GCA_038048925.1 Garcialebias charrua
CTCACCTGAAAAGCGATTTATTATCAGACGTTTTCCTTTCATCATTCGCACTGCGCACAGACACAACTTTTATTTTAGTCACATTTCTGCTTGAAGCTCATCCACGTGATCCCAGCTTTGGTGTTGTGTCACAGCTGCTTGCACATTCGTTAATATTAGCCGCCTAAGCTGCTTAGTAAATATGAGCAACACAAAGCAGAAGTCTGGTCTTTGTGCGTCTTATTGAGGGCATCTCATTTACCGCCTTGGTATCCTTTGTGAGAGCGTTGGAGAAGTAGTGTCCTGCCTGATAGTGAGCAACGTTTATTGATCTCTGGGAAGTCAAGCTGCCTCATTTGCAGCCGTGCATTAGCCCCCTGACAGTGGAGAGACAACAAGGCAGGAACACCGTGGTGTACGGTGAAAGCAGGGATAGATGGAATCTGATATAATGGAAGAAACAATCAAAAAAAAGAGAGGATGAGCATTCACAACCAGAGAAAAGTTGAGAAAGGTTGGATGTTTGGGTGTGAGGACGCACAGCTGGGATGATGCAGCTGCGCTGACCGCAGGAGAAATCACCCACCTTCTGTAAACACCAGACAAGGAAATGCAACACCTCTGCAGCATCTCACCACCGTAAACTGAGGTTATCTCGGTGGATCAGGGTGTTTCCTTACATGCAAAGACATCGCTGGACGTCAAGAACGAGTGTAAGCAACACGGCCCACTGGAATACACACGCAGCAGCTGGAGGACGGCAGAGGAAACACAGCATCGGGCTCTGGATGGAGTTTAAACCATCGAAGCTGCGGAAAAGTAGTAATGGAATTAGAATTAAAGCGGGGCCCGGGGACGCTTGACATTCCTCCACAGCCAAGCAGGACGCTGACCTCGCTGAGCTTAAAGAGATTAATGTCAGTCCAAGCTGCTATTGTTAGACAAAACCTCCCTCCTCCATCTATCTGCGGCTCCGTGAGAAGAAAGTGTGTAATTCCAACTACAAGGGAGCTGTGGCAGAAATTGCATTGTGCCCTGCGAACACATCTTACAGAGTTTGGGAAAGAAAGAACTCAATTTTTTACTGCTGATGAGAGATGCTAGAGCAACATGACCCCACTTACACCTGTCTGTCTTGTTGTTTGGCAACTGTCTCCTTCCCCCTCCCACTTGTTACCCACCTGAGACCAGTTCCACACCTCTGCTGTCAACACCTGGACAGGATAAAGTCTGACGTTATCCCCCTGCAACACACAACCCAGCAATTGAATCTCCAATATGAATCTTTATTTGATTCTTCTCATACATGATTTACAAGTTGATGAATTGTGAGCATATACAGTATGTATGAATAGACAAAAAAAAAAGGTACACTCTCTGCAACAGCGCAGCAGAGAGAAGGACTTACTGCAGTTAATTATCACTGAGCGGATTGTTTTCACAGGTCTGCAAAGTGATTTTTGTCCATCTTGAAACGAGACTTGAGAGGAGCGTGATGCTATTCATTCAGACACGACTGACATTTGGATTCAGAAGTAGTGTTCTTTATTTTTTTATGTCAGCCTTGAGAGTTGTTTTTTTTCCCCTCCTCCACACTGCCTTTGTTTTCGAGCTGCACTGTGAAAATTATATGATTTAATGCTGGTCTTGTTTCAAGACTTCATTAATTATCTAAACTTGGAGTTCTGTGTTGATTATTAGCTCCCCGGTGTGTTTAACTTTCAGCATTAGTGCTTTGAAATGAATAACACGAAACTTTATTTTGTTGTTTTGCTGCCTGCACTGGTTTATTCGTTGTTGCAGTCTGTTTTGTGTGAAGCTCATTGTGGCCGACTGAATTTTTGTTGTGTTCATCCTTGAAGGATCAACAATGGTTTTAGCTGAATTTAGGATTACATTTGAAATCGACAAGATGCAAATGCTGTAAATTAAATGCAACTTCCTAGGCCTGTCACGATAAGCACTAAATCAATTACAGGTAGTCCCCGATTTACAAGCGCTCTTACATACGAGGTTCCGGACTTACGAGCTGATGAACGAGCAGTACATTTGTAAAGAACATACAAAAAACACAGCACTTTTATGTGTTTTTAGATGAAAGTGTGTTAGCTAACCGTTTGGAAACAAGTTTCTGAGCATGTTTATGAACTAGTATGAACATTTGTGATGAAAAACGAGTGTTCGTAGTAGCGCTAGCATAAATTTTCCGACTTACGACCGAAAATCCGGACTTACGAGAACACGTGTTTTGTGTTCCGACGTACGAGATTTCGCCTTACAAGATAGTCGGAGGAACGTAACTCGCTCGTAAGTCGGGGACCACCTGTAGTTGCATGATAAATGAAAATTATCGACCTAATTTTTATTTATCGGCTTTATCGTTTCTTCGTGTCTCTCTTTCTATGAAGACACTGGATGATAAAAGGCTCAACTCCGGTGCTCTTCTCTGACTCCATTATTTTCTCTTTAAAGGGGACCACAGATGCAAAATTCACTTTTTAATGTTTTTTTTTACTCAACTTTGGGTATGTACTTCATAAAAAAACAGTCCTAGGGCCAAAAAAATGCACCCAGTGGTTTATTTACTCTAAGTAGATTTATTTATCTTTGATAGAAACACTTCGTTTTCAAATCCTCGCGCTTGTGACGTCACAAGCGCCAGGACAATCCCCCGCACCTTGAGTCCAGCCCCTCACCTAGCAACCCCTGGTTAGGCTCAACCCACTTCAGTATAAAACATGGGCGTAGCCAGAATTTTATGAGGGGCGGTTCGTTTAAAGGAGAAGTTGACCAAGCTAAATTCACATGCCTGAATAGGTCAGTGGAAACAGCGTTGGGTTTCCGTCCCAAACCTTATGGGTTCAATTCCCACATGGTACAACGTTTTTTTTTTTATTATTCATTCCAGATTAAAAAAACACAAGAAAACTATTTACAAAACAACAAGAAATAAAACAATACATGAAATGAAAGGAAGCAGAAGAAGAAAATAATCTTATCTGCCCCTTCTCAAACTATTTTTTTTTCAAACACTCGATTCAAACAACTAATTTTACGTTTGTCTTTTATTGGATTAAAAAAAAGGAGTTAATATGCCTGTTAACACATTCTACTTTTTATCCAATAAAAGAGTGTTTGAAAAAAAAAATTGTTTGAGAAGGGGCAGATAAGATTATTTTCTTCTTCTGCTTCCTTTCATTTCATGTATTGTTTGTTTTATTTCTTGTTGTTTTGTAAATAGTTTTCTTGTGTTTTTTTTAAAAATCTGGAATGAATAAAAAAAAACAACGTTGTACCATGTGGGAATTGAACCCATAAGGTTTGGGACGGAAAACCAACACAGTTTCCACTGAGCTATTGAGGCATGTTACTTGTTACTACATGTTACTAACATAACAATCTTCATCTCTTTAAAATGTAACAAGATAAATGTAAAATGTAACAAGATAAACACCAAAAAATATATTTATTTATTTTTATTCAAACGCATTGAATTCTTCATCTTTTGCGTCGCTGAAGAGTTCTGTCAACTCCTGAGCAGGTAACAGGTGCAGCGCTCAGAGCAGCTGCATCCTCCTCCTCCGCGTCAGCTCCATCAAACATCCTGCCTTCCTGAACCCAGACAGATGGATTCTTTACTGACTGAGGTCCAAGCTTTATCCTTCCATCCATCCGTCCGTCCATCCATCCATCCATCCATCCATCCATCCGAGGACCTGCTGCACGTCACGTGCATCTGTCCTGTAGCTGTTGCTCTCTGTCCATCACGGTGCAGAGCTGCTTTGAAGCTTGGGTTAGGGTGAGCAGGAAAGGTTAACACTAACCCTTTTAAAAGAGCTAATTTTAAAACAACAACAGTTTAGAGATACTGGCTGTTACAGAGGGTGGAGTTAATGTAAACAGATCTTTGAAGGGCGTGGCCATGAGAGCTCATTATCATAAACCAGTCGTTCAAAACGAAAGTTAAAAATGGCAGAATTAAAAAGGGTATAATTGATTATCTAAGAATTATTTTGTGTATTAAATTGAATGAACATTGTCTGGATAGCCCACAGACATACCATAAAATTTTTAAAAACATATCTGTGGTCCCCTTTAAAATCTGTTTTAACCGTCCCAAATTGTGTTTTTGGATCGTTAAAAGCAGCTAAGCTACGAGCTAAGCTAACAGGCCGATCTTGGGAAAAAACCTCTGTCTTGTCAAAACTCTAAAATTCACAGTTTAAACCTGTGACTTTGTTTAAAAAAATTGTTTTTCTGTGCAAAAAGAAGCTGAGAACTTGTTTACGGATTTTTTTAAAAAAAAATTTAATTAAAAGCTTTGTGTGAAAAATGCTAAAGAGTTCAAACCACACCGAGCGTCTGCCATTTTGAAAACCGAAGAGAGACAGTCCATGTCACGTCAAGAGGCCTCCTCCCATTTGTCTCAAAGAAACAACGCTGCTCACTCTCTCACTATCCATCCTTTGGTTCAAACAGTCTTGTACTGCCATCCAAGGTACTACATACAAAAATGAACCTACATTTCTTCTTAAATTTAACAATAATTACTAATTATTGTTAATTTTCAAACAATATTATCGTTTATCGCAATAATTTCTGAGACAATTAATCGCCCAGCAAAATTTGTTATCGTGACAGGCCTGTAATGTCCAGCCAAGTCTTTGTTTAGTTGAAATGCAGACGGTCATTAGTTGTTCTACGTTTAAAAATTAACACGACTCCCTCAAAGCGTTTTCTTACATCTCAGCTTCACAGGCTGCCGCCGCCGCAGATAACAAAGCTCTCCGCACGTCTGTTCACAATGACTCTCGTGTCTGAATGTGAGCTCCTACCTCGCGTCAGGGGAAAGTGTGAAGCCAGAGAGGCTCATCTGTATTTTTGTCTGAGTCTCCTCAGTGTTTAATGAGAGTTGGCGGAGGCCTGCGTGGCGGATCAGATGGGCTGCATGCTGAGGGAGACGCAGGGAGCTGTGGAGGAGGCTGAGGCTAAAGCCCAGGGCTGAAAGCAGATCAACACTTGAGACAGCGAGCAGCCAATCCGTGCCAGAGCTTATCTCATTTTTCTCCTTCCACTTTCCTTCTTTTGTTTCCATCATATCACATCCTGCTGAAGTATCCCCTATCATTCTCCAGCCCGTCTTATTAACTGCCCCTGGACCGACTTGTGGGCGGAGCCAACAGTCGTGTCCGATCACGCCAACGTTTCCAACGACGAGCCGGCAAGCAGCACGGCGACACCAGCTCCACGCAAATCAACGTCGCCCGCAAAGAAAAGGGGAACACCAAACAACCTGAGGAGATGTCTAAACCCGTGTGAATTATTTAAAGTTAGTAATGATCCCCCTGGCTTGCCAGAGGAGTTGTGAGAATTCAGTTAGATGAAAAATAAATAGACTCGGGGCTTGGTGTCTTTGTGCATGCGCTCGTGTATGTGTCTTTTTTTTTCTGCACGGCATGCAAAAGTGTAATTCTGCTTAAGAAGTATGCAGTCACGCGTTTGTGGATATCATCACGGATTGTTCTGCACCCTGCACATTTTATCCATAGAATAAATGGAGGCTGTGGAGGATAAATGTGGCAGCGCAGCACATTAGTTTGCTGTGAAAAGACGGTGGCCATCTGGTGACAGCCTTGCATCATTTTTATTCATTTGGTGCCATTTGTTTTAGCCCCCCCTTCATTCCTCACTCTGTCTCATTTTGGTTCGTTTCAGTAGTTTAATCACAGGAAAGTAAACTCAGCGTTGTGTTTTTACAAAAATTAATATTATTCCGTAGGATTAGAGACTCTTTGTGATTCTTCTGCCTCATCCCAACTTGTGTGATGTGCTGAAGAAAAAGCCTTCTTCCCCCACTCCATCAGCCTTTGATCACTTGGATTAGGGGTGGGCACTGCTGTGTTGACAGGACAGTGGGAGAAGAGACATCCTACTGGTCTCAGTGGTACTTGTCCGCCTCCTCGTGTTCCCTTCAAGGACACAGAAGCCACGAGTGTTCAGTGATCTCAGACTGTGTCCGTCAGCAGCCATTGTCATTTTGAGCAGCAGCGCCTCAAACAGGCCCTCCCACTGACCTGCAGAGAATAGTGGGACTCTCTTCGCTTCTCCACTTGGCAACACGTTCAAATGGGGGCTTGCCACTGGGTTATTGTATTACCGTCCCTCCTCGGAGACCTGCCTGACCTGACACCTGTGGCGCTGCATGATTGAAAATCAGCTAAGGTGCCTTTTGCTGTAGCGCTAAAAATCTCTTTCTGGAGGATTGGGAAGAAAATAAATACAGTCGTGTGGATTAGTTTCTATTATGTGCACCAATAAACATAAAAATATATACAGGTGAGTCCCCGACTTACGAGCGCATCGACATACGAGGTTCCGGACTTACGAGCGGACTAACGAACAGTAAAGTTGTACAGAACATACAGAAAATACAGCACTGGTATGTGTTTTTAGATGAAAGTGTGTTAGCTAACCGTTTGTAAACAAGTTTCTGAGCATGTTTATGAACTAGTATGTACGTTTGTGTTGAAAAACGAGTGTTCGTAGTAGCGCTAGCATAAATTTTTCGACTTACGGCCAAAAATCCGGACTTACGAGCGACACGTGTTTCGTGTTCCGACATACGAATTTTCGTCTTACGAGCGACTCGTAGGAACGGAACGTGCTCGTAAGTCGGGGACCACCTGTATACAGGTAGTCCCCGATTTACGAGCGCTCTGATCTACGAGGTTCCAGACTTACGAGCTGGCGAATTATTGGAAAAAACGCAAAAAATACTGAGTTTTCCTGTGTTTTTTCACCACAGTTCGTTAGCTAAACATGTGGACACACGTTTCCGATCATTTTTATGCACTCATAAGCAGTTTTTCGATGAAAAACGAGTGTTTGTAGTCGCGCTAGCAAAACCGTTCCAATTTACGAGCGAATTTCCGGACTTACGAGAAGCGTGGCGGCCGTTCCAAATTACGAGATTTCCGGTTTACGAGCGCCTCGTTGTAACGGATCTCGCTCGTAAATCGGGGACTACCTGTATTTGCTTCTAATTTGTATGTGAAAATCTTAAATTCAAATGTAAACTGACCAATTTAAGTGCATATTTTGCTAAGAGGGGCGGCCGTGGCGTAGTGGTAATGGCAGTCGTCCCCCGATCGGAAGGTTGGCGGTTCGAATCCCGGTTCCCCACACCATGTGTCGTTGTGTCCTTGGGCAAGACACTTAACCCCGAGTTGCTCCTGGTAGGACTGGAAAGCACCTTGCATGGTAGTCTGCCGCTACCGGTGTATGAATGTGTGTAGCACTTTGAGATTTTCACTAATGAAAAGTGCGTTATAAATTAAATTCATTATTATTATTAAGAGCAAGCTTTGTCAGTGCTATTCCTACGTTTATTTGGTTGGCGCTCACGTGAAAGGCGTGTTTTCTTCCTGAAATATATGACCTGCATTCACAGACGGGCAATCGAGGCCTGTTTATGCGTATTCATCTTTCTTTTGATTTGCCAGCGCCCAGCATCGCACTCCTTGTCTCACATCTCCTTCCTGAAGTGTCACTTTGTTTCCACACCAATCTCTCCCTGTTTGAAAATGCCATTTGCATGGCCATTAGTCGTGCTTTGTGGTGGAAAAGAGAAGTGGAATTTTATCATCTCGTCAAGGCAGATGTTGATCTCATCCCTTTATATTTCACAGCGGCGTGGATAAACTGAGGGGCAACATAATATATTCATTACGATGTAATTTGCTATTCAATCATTTTTATTCCCAGCCTGGACAATCAGCCCACTGGCCCAGGGATGGGTCCACTTAATGCCAAACAAGGACAATTATCTGATTGGTTCTGCTCCCTCTGCCAAATGGATCTGACTCCAAAAAAATAAAAAAAGATCCAAGCTGTGTCAGCATCCAGCCACACACAAAGTGCTCTCAAATCCTAGCAATCGTTTGACAGCACTCGTGGACATACATACAGATTTTGTGTGAGAGCAGAGTTCAATTCACACTCTTGGTCTAATTTGCTCATCAGCTTGGCTTCCCAAATTGAGATTTGCTTGAAAGTCGAACTGAACCTTTTTTTTTGGTCCAATTATGAAATAATATGCGGCCTCACGTATGTTTTATTAAGCACGGCTTCATGAAGGACAGTGGGTATGATCTGCTGTCTGGAGGTCATTTCCCCTGGACTTTTTCTTGCCAGGATTAATGAACACTTAGGTTTTCTTACCTCTCCGATCGGTCGGGGGAAGGGTCGCTGTCACAGGAGTGTGTGTGAGAGAGCAAATGAACATCATCAGGGCCCCCTTCATCCTTACATTTGGAAAAGAGAGCGAGGCAGAGGTGTTTTCCCCCCATGAGAGCTCATTACTGCTCTTTTTCCCATTAGCCTAATGGTAACCTCCTCCAGGCTCCGACGCCGTGTCGCTCTCAGTATCACTCCGGCCACAACGCCAAAAATTACCCCCGCCTTTGTGAAACGACTTCCTTCTTTGTGTGAAGAAGAGTCAGTGATATTTCTTATAACGAGCCGTGCTCAGAACCATCACGGACCCATTTTCATTTGTCTCGTTTTGCTTTGTGCCGATGACGGGCTGTTTGAAGTCGTGGCCGGTGTGCAGGTGTGCTGCTCATCCTCCCCGGCTCAGAGCGAGACCTCCCGCTTTGCGTTTTGCATCCAGTTGTGATGCTGCAGTTACCACGGCAACAACATCTTGTTTGACAAAGTCATCGAACTGAAAGCAGGTTGTTTAATTGAACCTGTGTTCACTTACTCAGGAGACGTTGAAGCATGTGTGTTTTGACAGTGGAGTGGAACATACATGTTCCCGAGTAGATCCAGTGTGCTGACAGCCGGGGTGGCCGAGCAGCAGCGCCTTCACACCCGTGGGGGGTTTAACCTATTTGCATCTGATTTCCATGATGAAAATAAACAATGAGAGCAGAAATGAGACAACCTGGCTCTCCTCAGCAGTTTTACACGCTGCGGTTTATCTGTGCAGCTGCTGGAGTTAAGTATGAGCAAGTGGATTTGCATGTCTTTACCAGATTTACACTTTCTAGTAAAGGGTTTGGACAAACATGGCAACACGCGTGAATAAACCACTGCTTCTGCACCACTGGATTTATAACATTTCATATTGTTTGTAAAACCAAAACAAAGGAAGTCGTTTTTACTTTTTAGATTATTTTTTACATGAACTAAAGTGTGTGAGTTTTAAAGTTTGTGTATGTGTGTGTGTTTGTAGTGGATGGAGGCTGGAGCGAGTGGAGCAAGTGGTCGGCGTGCGGTGCAGATTGTTCGATGTGGAGGAGCAGGGAGTGCACCCAGCCCTCGCCCGGCACCGGGGGCAAAGAGTGCCAGGGCCTCGACCTCCAGTCTGTAAACTGCACCAGCGAGCAGTGCCCACAGAGTGAGTGCAAAACCACACACACACTGCAAACTTTACCGTTTAACTCCAAAACTATGGAAAATATGAAGGTTTGGACATTTAATTCTCCCCGTTTTGACTGAACATTTTAACATTCAAGAAATGAAAGCAACTCTTGAATTATAAGTAAATACTTTGACTCAAACAGTACAAAGTTCCCCCAATAAGCATAATTATCTCCCAGTAGGAGGAGGGCTGTGGATAAGCGAGAAGAAATTCCCTTCATGCTTTTTATCTGTTTTAAATACGTATTTTCCGCCATACACGTCACACCACCTTATAAGTTGTATCAGTCCAAATATGTCAAATAAAGTGGAAAAAACATAAGTACGTTTCTTCACCATATAAGTCGAATTTATTATGCGTCACCACTGACAACCTGGAAATGTGGGCCGGTGTGCCAAAAATCAATTGGCTGCCAAATGGCATCCGCGGGAGCGTGCACGGAAGTACTTTAACAAGAATTTAACAAGATTAACACTTAAAAACAATTGTTTGCTTGACATTATAGTAAAGGTGTGTCTCAGTTGAACTTTTCCTTAATAAATGCACTTTAATGGTCAAATCAGCTGCATTTTGCCGTGCCGCCCAGGTGAAATGCAACTGATTTGACGCTTGCTCTAGGAGTTATGAAGTGAGACAAAGGTGGCTATGGCAAGCCAAGTGGCTCATTAATACCGGTGTATGAATGTGTGTATGAATGGGTGGATGGTTGGTATTGTAAAGCGCTTTGGGGTCCCTCATAGGGGGCTGGAAAGCGCTATAAAAATAAGTTCCATTTACCATTTAATAGCCACTTTAACGTTAATGAGACATTTGTCTTGCCATATTAGTCGAGCGCCCTCTAGTGGCTGAAAAGGGTAGTGTTCAATATTTTCCACGCCAGAATGAATGAAATTGTCAGATCTCAGACAAAAGTTGTGTTATACATAGCCTGGCCCTCGCCTTCCTGCACAGCTCCGCTCAATTCTCATTTCCCTTCACTGCACAGTCTGGGACTTCTCCCATCCACAACCATTTCTCCGGTAGATTTTTGTTCGGACCAATCAGAGAACAGAAGGGGCGGAGTTTTGAACGACGTCGACTGACGTCGTCATTCAAAATGGCTGCCGCCACGAAGGAATTTTCATCAAAACAAGGTAAAAAACTATTATTTCTCTGCTGATAAAAAATATATTTCTTAGCTGACGTTATATCAGAAGTGTTCCTGAGCTTAACAGTTCCTAAATCAATTCACGAAATGGTCAAATCTGCTGGATTTAAATAGTTTCGGTTTGATATTTTCCAAACAGCCTCGGGTGCGCTACGAAAATAAATGATAAAAAATCGAATTTTATCTCAAATGTTTCATCTAGGCCAACAGTCAGTAAATTAAAGACATATAATTACACACTGGTGGCAGAAAAAATATCCACCGAGTGGTTTCTGAGCAATTTATCTGATAGCCTGGACCTCGCCAGGCTAAACTAACAAAACTCCGCCTTCTGTTCTCTGATTGGTCCATTCAAAAATCTCCAGGAGAAATCGTTTTCAATGGGAGGAATGCCAGACCCTAGTCCAAAGCGAAGTGAAGGACATGGGTCTGGTTCCTACCAGGCTATGTTATACAGTACATATGGGAAAAAAACATAAATATGGTGTTTCACTGTATAAGTCACAGACATGCTAATTTATGCAAAAAAAACTGCATCTTATACAACAAAAATGATGGTATTTATTTATTTATTTATTCATTCATTTTACAATAATGAAATACAACAATTAACATATATTTAATTGGAAAAGAAAAAAAATATATATACAGAAAAACCCCTACTTACGTACGAGTTTGGGACATAAGAACTGTTCGCAGCTCGATTCTGCCGTAGCTAGGGGGTGAAAATAGCGTCCCGTTCGTAGGTCCTTATTCCGTTCGTAGCTCGCGGAAATACCGCTAACGGACCGCCGCGCACACATTTAAGCATGTACAGTAGTGTACTGTAATGTTAAACATTGCTATTCACATTTACAGAATAAATAAAAATATAATTTCTTACTTTGAGATGGTCAAAGCCGACATCTTAGGTTGCCATGTGTTGTTGTTGTCGGGCCGAGCAGCGCGGCGGCCGGCGAGCGACCCACGGCAGCTGCTCGAGGCCTGTGTTAGCTTCTGCTAGCCAGGCCATGAGCTGGTGTTGGAGCGGCGGTGCGGCGATCAATCTGCAGCTGCTGCTCCAGCCTGAGACGTCCACAGAGCTCACAGAGACGTTTCCAGCTAGTAATTAATCCATATGAAGCCATCCTGGTCACCAGTCTTCAAAGGCCGGCTCCCTGCAGCCGAAACTGACCTAAGATGGCGTCCGGTGTTCTGCTGTAACTAGTGACCCTGTAAACTGGAGACTTTCAAAGCAGCCTAAGATGGCCTCCGGTGTTCTGCCTTAACTTGTGACCGTGAAAACTGGAGACCTTCTTCCTGTTATGACCGGAAGGTGCACAATTATTGCGCAATCATGACAAAAATGATCAGAAATGATCATTTTTATCATAATTATTATTTATAAAGCCTTTAAAACAACCACAGCTGCAACAAAGTGCTGTACACATGAAATTAAGAACATTTAAACACAAAAAAAAAATAATTTTTATTATTTTTTTAATACAGTAATGTCATATTTTTATTAAATATGATACGTTCGTAGGTCCCGTTGTTCGTAGGTCGATGGAGTCGTAGGTAGGGGGTCACCTGTAGTCCCAAAATCTTCTTCTTCTTCTTTCGGCTTTTCCCTTTTCAGGGGTCGCCACAGCGAGTCATCCTCCTCCACCTCACTCTGTCCTCTGCATCCTCTGTCCTCACTCCAACTACCTTCATGTCCTCTCTAACTGCATCCATATATCTCCTCTTTGGTCTCCCTCTTTGTCTTTTTCCTGGCAGCTGCATTTCTAACATCCTTCTACCAATATACCCACTGTCCCTCCTCTGGACATGTCCAAACCATCTCAGTCTGGCCTCCCTAACTTTATCTCCCAGTTGTTCAACATGTGCTGTACCTCTGATTATCTCATTCCTGATCTTATCCATCCTTGTCACTCCTAAGGAGAACCTCAGCATCTTCATTTCTGCCACTTCCAGTTCTTTCTCCTGTCTTTTTGTCAATGACACTGTCTCCAGACCATACAACATAGCTGGTCTCACCACTGTCTTGTAAACTTTTCCTTTGACCTTTGCTGACACCTTTTTGTCACAAATCACTCCTGAAACTTTTCTCCATCCACTCCATCCTGCCTGGACTCTCTTTTTCACCTCTTTACCACATTTCCCATTTTCCTGGACAGTGGACCCCAAGTACTTGAAGTCCTGCACCTTTGTGACCTCTGCTCCTTGTAGCCTCACTGTTCCACTGGCCTCCCTCTCATTCACACACATGTACTCTGTCTTACTACGGCTGACTTTCATTCCTCTTCTTTCAAGTGCATACCTCCACCTCTCCAAGTTCTCTTCCACCTGTTCCCTGTTCTCACCACAGATCACAATGTCATCTGCAAACATCATAGTCCATGGGGATTCCTGCCTGACCTCATCTGTTAGTCGGTCCATCACCAGAGCAAACAAGAAGGGGCTCAGAGCCGATCCTTGATGCAATCCCACCTCCACCTTGAAGCTATCTGTCACTCCTACAGCACATCTCACCACTGTCCTGCTGTCTTCATACATGTCCTGTACCAGTCTAACATACTTTTCTGCCACTCCAGATTTCCTCATGCAATACCACACCTCCTCTCTTGGCACCCTGTCATATGCTTTTTCTAAATCCACAAACACACAATGGAGTTCTTTCTGACCCTCTCTGTACTTCTCTATCAACATCCTCAAAGCAAAGATGGCATCTGTGGTGCTCTTTCTTGGCATGAAACCATACTGCTGCTCACAGATAGTCACCTCTTGTCTAAGCCTTCCTTCCACAACTCTCTCCCAGATCTTCATCGTGTGGCTCATCAACTTAATTCCCCTGTAGTTGCTACAACTCTGTACATCACCCTTGTTCTTAAAAATGGGAACCAGCACACTTCTTCTCCATTCTTCAGGCATTTTCTCACCCTCAAATATTCCATTAAATATTTGAGTCAAAAACCTCACTGCCATCTCTCCAAGACATTTCCAAACCTCCACTGGTATGTCATCAGGTCCTACTGCCTTCCCCTTCTTCATTCTTTTCAGAGCTTTCCGGACTTCACCCTCACTAATCTTTCCCACTTCCTGGTCCACAGTTTCTATGACCTCCACTCTTCTTTCTCTTTCATTCTCTTCATTCATTAGCTCCTCAAAGTAATCCTTCCATCTTCCCATCACACTCTCCTCACTTGTTAGAACATTCCCATTCCCATCTTTAATAAGCCTAACCTGCTGCACATCCTTTCCAGCCTGATCCCTCTGTCTTGCCAATCGGTACAAGTCCTTCTCGCCCTCTTTAGTGTCCAGTCTCCCATACAACTCATTGTACGCCCTCTGCTTTGCCTTAGCTACTTCCCTCTTTGCTCTATGTCCCATCTCCTTATATTCCTGTCTCCTCTCTTCAGTCCTCTCACTGTCATATTTCTTCTTGGCTAATCTCTTTCTTTGAATGGCGTCCTGCACTTCACTATTCCACCACCAGGTTTCCTTATCATCCATTCTCTGTCCAGATGACACACCAAGTACCTTCCTACCTGTCTCTCTAATTACTGTTGCTGTAGTAGCCCAGTCACTTGGAAGCTCTTTCTTACCACCCAGAGCCTTTAACAGCTCGTCTCTGAATTTCTCACAACATTCTTCCTTCTTTAGCTTCCACCATTTGGTCTTCTTCTCTGATTTTACTCTTTTTCTCTTCTTCACAACAGTCATTCTACACACAACCATCCGATGCTGTCTGGCCACGCTCTCCCCTGCCACAACCTTACAGTCTCCAATCTCCCTCAGGTTTCCTCTTCTACACAGAATGTAGTCGACCTGCGTACTCCTTCCTCCACTCTTATAGGTCACTCTATGTTCCTCCCTCTTTTGGAAATAGGTATTGACTATAGCCATTTCCATTCTCTTGGCAAAATCCACCACCATCTGTCCTTCCTGGTTTCTTTCCTTGACACCAAACCTACCCATCACTTCCTCATCCCCTCTGTTTCCTTCACCAACATGTCCATTCAGGTCTGCTCCAATCACCACTCTTTCCTCCCTGGGAATACTCTCTATCACTTCATCCAAATCTTTCCAAAATTTATCTTTCTCCTCCCCATCACATCCAACCTGTGGAGCATAACCACTGACTATGTTTAGCATCAGACCTTCTACTTCTACCTTCAGACACATCACCCTATCTGACACTCTCTTCGCTTCTACTACATTCTTTGCCATTAATAGTCCCAAAATGATGCAATCAATTTCTAAAACTGTTTTAGTTAGGATAGAGTCAATGACAAAAATCTGTAATAATCTGTACCTGATCAACTCATTAATACTGATCACTGTATTATATAAAATTTCATTTTGTTAAATAACTCACTGATTACAAAACAGTTACACAATACATGTTTTTTATTATTATTTATTTACAAAAATGTACACGAGCCTAATGTTCTTGATTTTATGTACATTGGTGCGGATGTGTTATAAAATAACCTCCAGCTTTTCTCACTTTCTGTTTATTTACTCCGTTGATCACGTTGAGCAGTCTCTGATTAAAGCACAGCCAGCATGTTCACACTGCTTTATTACATTTAATTAGATAACAGGCTGCCAGCAGTTACAGAGGAGACAACAACATCCACTCATGTATTTAGGCCTCTTCCCAACTGTGATCAAACAGGACTTCTTACCTCTGTTTTTCACAAAGTCCTTGCTAATTAAATTCCCACAATTTAATAGACTATGATTGCATGAACAGTATGACTTCTATCAGCAAGTTTACTCAAAATAAATGATATAGAAGGATTGATTTGGGCTTTTGAATGCAAGGGAGCGTAACAATCCCCCTGCTGACTGCAAGTTACCCCAAGTCCCTTCAGTATCGACTGCTGATGTACTGCAGTCATGAGTGTTGCTGTAGAGATGGCTTCCTCAGCTCACAGCATCAATCAATGAGATCTGTCAAGTCATTAGTCCTTCCAGGCCCACTTTGACCCTCAGCCGTCCTTGTTTTTCTGACTTCCTGTGTGACAAATAGCAGAACGTCACACAATGGAAGTAAGAGGCAAAGATTGATGAGATGTAAAGGAGAAGAATGAAGTTTAATCATTACCTTGATATTACTTGGGACTCGTGTTAGATACTTTTTTGTACCTGTACCACTGTCATTGACAGCTGTTCCCCAGTCATTATGTATGTGCTGTTGATGTGTGTTTGTGAGAGGGGGTTGATAGGAATCAGAGATGTTTCCTGACAGCACGTGGTTCTGTTAATAATGCATGTCTTGTCACTGAGGAGCAGATGTGGGGTTAGATTGCTGTATTGGGGTATTGATTAGCAGCAGTGTCTGCCCCACTTTACATGTGGGCTCACATGGCAAAAATTACCATCACATTCAGAAAAATAAAACTTGTTCCAAATGCTGACTTTAAAATAAATCAAACATTTTCTGTTTGGATTCAGAACATATTAAACTTAACTCAAACCCAGAGGGATGAGATTTAATGAGGTCATAAAGCAAAGGGTCACATGACTAAAGGTCACGGGGTCATTTGACAGCGACTCAGCATCATTCTTCCATTAATCTTGTAAAGAACATGTTAACCTTAAAGTTTAAAACATATTTGTGGCCAAACATTTTTATTTGACTTGATTATAAGATATCTGTTTTTGGAGATTTTCAGAATATTTGTTTATTAGCTGCAAAATCCCCATATACAGTATATATATATTTCTTTTTTTTATAAAACACATTTAAACATGCCAAAATCCAAGTGTAACCAAAAGCCTGGTATTCCTTAGATGACTGTTTGTTGCCTGCAGCCTTTCCTGCCAGAGTTTTGAACTGAGATTTTTTTATTTTAAGAAATGATAGCATTTGAGACAACTTGGTCCAACTTTAGAAAATAATGTCATGTGTGATCACACGTGATCAAGACTGTTGAAGTATCTGCTGCAAATGACTACAACCACATCAAGTTTTGAGTCAATTTTGGTAAACTGACATGGGCATAAACATTATTTCACTTTCCTTTTTAGCTGTGGGCAATAATTGAAAGATTTTATGAGATACTTAGCGTTTGTAAATGACAAAACCAACAACAATAGAAAAAAATACATGCACTTTTCCAATTTGCTATGAAAGCTCCTGCTCTTTTCTATAGTAAATGTGAAGATTGTTTGGGGCTGACATGAAGAAGTGTGCTGGTGCCCATATTTAAGAACAAGGGTGATGTACAGAGTTGTAAAAACTACAGGGGAATTAAGTTGTTGAGCCACACGATGAAGATCTGGGAGAGAGTTGTGGAAGGAAGGCTTGGACAAGAGGTGACTATCTGTGAGCAGCAGTATGGTTTCATGCCAAGAAAGAGCACCACAGATGCCATCTTTGCTTTGAGGATGTTGATAGAGAAGTACAGAGAGGGTCAGAAAGAACTCCATTGTGTGTTTGTGGATTTAGAAAAAGCATATGACAGGGTGCCAAGAGAGGAGGTGTGGTATTGCATGAGGAAATCTGGAGTGGCAGAAAAGTATGTTAGACTGGTACAGGACATGTATGAAGACAGCAGGACAGTGGTGAGATGTGCTGTAGGAGTGACAGATAGCTTCAAGGTGGAGGTGGGATTGCATCAAGGATCGGCTCTGAGCCCCTTCTTGTTTGCTCTGGTGATGGACCGACTAACAGATGAGGTCAGGCAGGAATCCCCATGGACTATGATGTTTGCAGATGACATTGTGATCTGTGGTGAGAACAGGGAACAGGTGGAAGAGAACTTGGAGAGGTGGAGGTATGCACTTGAAAGAAGAGGAATGAAAGTCAGCCGTAGTAAGACAGAGTACATGTGTGTGAATGAGAGGGAGGCCAGTGGAACAGTGAGGCTACAAGGAGCAGAGGTCACAAAGGTGCAGGACTTCAAGTACTTGGGGTCCACTGTCCAGGAAAATGGGGAATGTGGTAAAGAGGTGAAAAAGAGAGTCCAGGCAGGATGGAGTGGATGGAGAAAAGTTTCAGGAGTGATTTGTGACAAAAAGGTGTCAGCAAAGGTCAAAGGAAAAGTTTACAAGACAGTGGTGAGACCAGCTATGTTGTATGGTCTGGAGACAGTGTCATTGACAAAAAGACAGGAGAAAGAACTGGAAGTGGCAGAAATGAAGATGCTGAGGTTCTCCTTAGGAGTGACAAGGATGGATAAGATCAGGAATGAGATCATCAGAGGTACAGCACATGTTGAACAACTGGGAGATAAAGTTAGGGAGGCCAGACTGAGATGGTTTGGACATGTCCAGAGGAGGGACAGTGGGTATATTGGTAGAAGGATGTTAGAAATGCAGCTGCCAGGAAAAAGACAAAGAGGGAGGCCAAAGAGGAGATATATGGATGCAGTTAGAGAGGACATGAAGGTAGTTGGAATGAGGACAGAGGATGCAGAGGACAGAGTGAGGTGGAGGAGGATGACTCGCTGTGGTGACCCCTGAAGAGGGAACAGCCGAAAGAAGAAGAAGAAGAAGTTTGGGGCTGACATGCACCATGCTCAATAACACAAACTTATGCAACACGTAAAAATGTTAAGTTTTGTGAAATTAAGATCCCTGCATGTTGAAACCCCTGCCTGGTGACATGGCCTTGTGTTCTTGTAAAGAATAAATGCACCATACGTAAAAATATAGACCACTCCTAGAGGTTAATGCATTTCTTCTCTTCCAGGACAGCGACCTGCTGACGTTTAACATATCGGCTCATCACTCTTGGTGGAGTGAACACGGTCCCGGCTGTGTGAGGAGAGAGATACCCCAGACCCCTGGAGTGCGCGCCACAGAGAGCCACTCCTACATCACTGTCATGGGCTGTTTCATGGACTACCAGTACATCGAGGTCATGCACAGCAGCACGCAGATCTTCGTTGCTGTGAGTAAAAGCTAACAATGAACAGCACTGACGTGTCCACATGAGGACACTGCTCTGAAAGCAGGCTACATAATGTGAGACCTCTCTCCTTTAACAGTCAGTTGGGATTCATGTAGAGAAAGTCAACATGACTGAAAAGAAGATTATTTTTTAAGGTATGGTTCTACAGCTCTCTGGTATTTACGGTAGTCTGTCCCAGGCTTCCTTCCTTGGCTCTGGATCCTGAGTGAAAAAATGAACTGTTTTGTCTGGCTTGTGATCTGAACTGCCTGCTACTAACAAGTTCATCAAACACTGGGAATTCTATTGTTCTTATACAGCCTATAATCAATGCACTAGAGGCCCACTTCCTGCCGATGGCTGTTTGCACAAACCCACATTTGACCTGCTAACCTCTTCCTCATTGGGTGCTGTTACTTCTAGAGGCCAGAAGTAAAAAAAAAAATAAAAAAAAGGTAAAGCAAAAGCAGGAATATTATTTTAGCTGCAACTCAGACAATATTGCTGATATTTTGTACATGATCTCTGTATTATTGATGTTTGAACCCTCCACTGGTACTCATTACTTGTAATCTTGTAGATTGGGGGCAAATGTGGCTGAGTGGTTAGAGCAGTCATCATTCACTGCAAGAGTTGGGGGTTTGATTCCACCAGTAATCACATACTGAAGTGTCCCTGGGCAAGACACTGAACTCCTCAGTGCTTCTGATGTGTGTCCCATCGGTGTATGAATGTGATAAAGCACTGATTTGTCTGTTGTAGAGATCTAGTAGAGTGCTGTGTAAATGGGTAAATGAGGGCACAGATTGTAGAGTAAAGCGCTTTGAGTATCTTGATAAGATAGAAAGGCGTTATACAAGTACAAAGTACACCCCGTTTGCCATCTTCACTAATCTCAACTTTATACAGATGTCTTGAAATCTAAATCTAGATTTGGTCATCTAATCTTTCACCTTTAGCCTACATTTATCTTGATTTTAGCTTACAGATCCAGATGTTTGCACCCCCACATTTGGTAGCAGGGATTGAGTCGCCCCACTTGCACCATGATCAAGTGCTTGTCGTTGCCTAACACAGCTTGTGTTTGGGTTTAGGCATGTACGCGGCGTACATGCCTAAACCCAAACATAAGCTGTGTCACAATTTATTTTGAACTAATCTGTTTAGATAGGTTTAATAATAGAAACCATAATTTCAGTTATTCAACCAGAACAACACAAATAATGTTAAAACTTTCATACAAGCTTTATTTATACGGGTTAGTTCCCATTGAGCCTTGATGACTCATTTACAAGAGAGACCTTAGACATACAAAGTAAAATATTAATTCAACCTTTATTTATACAGGTTAGTTCCCATGTCAACACTGATCAAAGGAAATGAATCAGAAATTGAAACTCACCTGATGAAACCTTTTAAAAGATAAACATTAAGATTATTCAAGGTTCATGGTTCTTTAATGTCGTTCAGGTTCAAGTTCAAGTCAACTTTCTTGTCATTACCATCACATGTAGTACATGAGTTGGAACAAAATTATGTACACAGGATCCCAGTTACACCCCAAAATAGCAAAATATAAAGTATAAAAGAAACAGTAAATAAGGATCTAAGCTATGCACTAATAAGACATACACTAAACAAACACAAAACGGTACGCTAAAGATCTAAGATATACTGTACATTACTAAAACGATACGCTGTAACAACAGCAGCCCAAACATGAGTCTGTGGTGAGCAGATAGGTATTCACATCACATGTGGTACATGAGGTGGAACAAAACTGTGTACGAAAGGTCCCAGTTACCCCCAAACTAGCAACAAAAAACAAAACAAAAATAGAATGTATAGAAAGAAACAGTATACATGTACAAGATCTAAGATATACGCTAAACACTAATAATGTAA
>JBBPBX010016259.1:35696-48396 GCA_038048925.1 Garcialebias charrua
CCAGCAGCCACAGAAGAGTATGACAGCACCTGACATGAAAAAAGATGTCAAAGTGAAAGGAAGTGAGAAAAGCACAAATATAAAAAAAAATGCATTGTCACTTCTGTCTCTGCTGTTTGTGTAAATTTGATGGACAAGGAGGTCAAAAAGTGAGAGATCTGAGCAGGAAAAAGAAGACAGGAAGACAGACTGAGCTGAGAGATTGTGATGGGGGGAAACATGCAAACAGAGGAAATGAGTAATGGAACGAGAATGACGCAGACTACAATTCCACTTGTTATCAGCTTCCACTAACTCGGGTTCATAGGGAATAGAATCCCATCAGTAGAACGCTACGTTGTCATTAAATTATCTATTTACTGTAAATATAAGTTTACTTAGGCTTTGACTGACAGAAGGCCAAGACACTTGGCATGTTTCACTGCTCTCATCAGCGTGTCAGAGTGATGTGTACAGATGTGAACTGAAGATCGCATGTTCTGATCTTCCCTCCGTCTCACGCTAGATGTTTCCTCACACTCAGCTCTTTTACTTGACAGCGCACAAGAAAAGGAAAAACGAGGACAGAGGTTCTGCTTGCTACACTGATGAGACGACAAGCAGTAAAAAAAAAACTGAACTGTTTGGATTTAGTAAAAGCAACAAAGACTGGAGGCGGGGATGAAGACAAACATTCTCCTGAGCGATGAATTATTCAAAGTCCCAGTTTGAAAACGAGGCTCCTACTTCAAGCTCATCCTTTAAACGGCGGTTACTTTTCGCCTGAATGTTGCCTGCGGCAGGACGAAGCAGCGAAACAGGCCTGATTTGACCAAGTCTAATGCTTCACTTCTGAACATCTTGCTTTTGGCTCCTAATAAATCTGAGCAGATGATGTCAGAAATCCTACGTTACCGGCAGACAGACTCACATTTTTCATCTTAATGAAACACGTTCCTTGAAGCCTAAACTAAATATTTAATGGCCTCTTTTTCGTGACCTTGAAACCCAGACTGAAAGGAAAAAGCAGCACCTCATTTTCTTCAGGTTTTTTACATTTACACTTCTATCTGTTTTCTGTCCACACAGTGTTATCTGCACAATGATGGACTTTAAAATGATACATGAAATGAGCCAAACTGCAGCTAAATAACCCAGTTCAGTCTCCTCCGTTCATAAGAAAGGTGATGATTTTTTTCTGGGGAAATAATTTGACCACGTAGCAATGACCTGTCTGGCGACAGTGTTTTTTTTCTTTAATGTCACCTAAACTCAAGCAGATATCTGAAGAAATGAGTCAAACTTAGTCTTGTTGGTAAAAGTCCAGCTGTTGACATTAATTAGGATAATTTGTAGCTTCTGCATCTGGTTTCTGCAGGTCCTCTGTGACATTTTGACATTTTGTCATCTGGACCACAGCCTTCAGGGTCATTTGTCTGTTTGCTGCAGACTGTGTGTAGTTTTAACATTTTTAACCATACAATAAAGAGATGATCAGAAGAACGACAGGAACGCTTGTCTCATCTGCACTTAAAATGCATTTATGATAGTCTGAAACAGTAAAAGTAATGTCTTCTTGTAGAAAAACAATTACAGTAGTGAAATATATGTATACTGTATCAGTATTACACCTGAATCACACATATTATCTGTTATGATTTATATTCACTTAATTCCACCATATAATGTGAAAATATATTCAAGATGGAACCTTTATTTACGGGTTTTATTTTCAATAGGGAAGAGTTTTTCAGTTACACGCCTGCACAATACAACAGACATAACACTGGATGATTGACATACAGAGCTGGTAGCTTGTTGGCTGAGAGACGGATCACGTACAGAGTAGGGGAAGTCCTAGGGCGGTTCCAAGGTGGTTCGGTTCCAGGATTGGTCCCACGAGGCGATGACGACATCCGGGGTTTTTATAACCGTGATCCGCCTTCGAAGATGTGTGTGTGTTTGGACTGTGCTTGGAGTGAGGTCTGTTAAATTGCTGTAAGGTTTATTCTTATTATGTACAATAAACCTGCATAACTTGCACATTCGTTTCAGAGCTTCCTTCAACTTTTGAACCGCAACAATTTGGTGATCCCGACGTGAGAAGTTTGCAGTTTCGCCTGAAACGGAAGCCGTTTGGGGGTTTCCCCCACGAGTGGCGGAGCAAGCTGCAGCCAACTGGCGCCTTCTTCATTCAGGTGAGCAGATCTTCCGTTTATAACTAAATGTCTGCTATTGAAAACGCTAAATTTACCTTGGCTGTAAACTGTTCTGTCTACGGGTGGGCAAAATTACACCGTAGTCTAGCTACGGTCGTTTGTGTTAGCATTTAACCTGAAAATAACGTGAACTACTGTTAGTATTTCATTTGAATGTGCATTTTTTTGCGGGTTTCGTACATGTAAGTAAAGTGAAAAGCACATAGAGTCCATACACACACACAGGGATAGCATATGAGTGCCGAGTTTGCGTTTTTCCCCCTCTATGAGCTCCGGCCTGTTGGCTAGGAGACACTTTCTTTTTATTTATTTATTTTTTGGACTCCGGGGAGATTGTGGGGCTGAGGCTTGATCGTGAACTCCGGGACTCTGTCGCCGTCGAGTCACAGGGCTTTTATCCAGCACACGGTCTCCGCCGTACAGAGTGGGTTGCCACTCCGGGTTCACAGGTTGCCGTGCATGTGATTTAAGTTCACAACCGGGACTGTGATCGCTGTTAAGAGTCACATTTTCCCTCCCCTTCCCAGTTGATGTTGATTACCGTATTTTCCAGTGTATAGGTCGCAATTTTTTATTTATTTTCATTTATTTATTTATTTTACTTTCTTTTGTTTATTTATTTATTTTTTCTTAGACCCTTGCGACCTGTACTCCGGAAAGTGCTGTATGTAGTGATACACCTAACTTCTGATATTTTAGGCTTGACCTTTAAGTACACCTCTCTGCATCTCTCTGAAACTCTCAGTGCTACACCTTCTTGAAGCTCTCAAGGACACTATTTTTACAATTATTATGAATTAATGGACACCAATTAATCAGATTGAACTTTCTTTTTAATGTGTGTTAATTCAGAATTGATCAACAGTATATTTTTGTCATTTAATGATGATTTTACTAAGCTGGTATATTTTAAATATGCCAAAGTTAAGAGAACATCTCAGAATGATCTTGCTTTAAACTGTCTGCTCTATGCAGAATAAGTGTCTAAAGTTGAATGAACAATCCTTCGTATTTGTTTGAACTGTTTTTGGAACGAAGGAAAAGTGCTAGACATAGCTTGCTTTCGGTCTCCCGTCCTTTCTAAAAACAATGAATCTGTTCTCAAAACAAATTACATGGCTTGTTCACATGCACCTGCATCTGCTGACGCATGTTTCTTTGTTTATGTCTACCCTATCATCTGTCACTCAAACTCACTCACTTGCAAAGTCACACCCTCTCTAGGGGTACGACAACCAATCAGCAGGAAGTATGTGACAAAGTCACACCCCCTTCTTAAGGGACACTTCCTGTTGATTCTTGGAGTGCAAAGGGAACCACGAGATCAACTAGTGAGTTCTCTGGGAGAATGGAAGAGGCATACGTCTTCCTCCAAGCTGATGTACGTCCCGGCCATCAGTCAAAGGCCCACGTCTTCAGCGAGGCTTAAACAGCACGCCAGCTGTTAGCCATCTGAGGGTCACAGCTCCAAGCTGTGAACACTTTTCCTGGAAGTTATCTTGAAACCAAACCGGAGCTGATAACATTACTCTGGGAGGCTTCTGCAGACCTCACGAGACCGTGGCAAGATGAGATTTGTCGCCTGTAAAACGTAGCAAGGCATGCACGTCTGGTTTGACTAATTTACTGGAGTCGAGATAAGAAAATCTTCACAAAGGTAAAACGTCGTTTCATCACGGTACGGATGTCCAGCCGAAACCAAACAGAGGATGAACCACTCTGGTTACACATCTCAAGATAAGATTCAACCATTTCCTTTCTCCTTCCTCCTAAACTCCTCCTATTTCTTATTTTTCATAAGTTTTAATCTGTCAAGTAATGTGCCAACAGTTTAAGTTCCTGACTGTCTGTTTGTTTTAATTTGAATTCTTGTCAACTTAGTTAGTAAATCAGAGCTAATATCGATACAAATGTTTAATGTAATTTTTGTGATAGTTTCAATAAAAGGTCTATTTGCTGGTAGACCAATATAAGTTGAAGTCTCTCGTGAAATTACATTTTTCCTAATTACAGTAAAAGCAATTTAGTATCGGAAAAAAGAAGAACTCGCGAATTGGTGGCATGTTTGTGCAGATAATGTCTGCTCAGACCTGCGCGTCTAGAAATATAGGTAAGTCAGTAAACTGACCAATAAGTCCTATATCTCTACAATAATGGTGGCCCTGTAAGTGTTTAAATACCTTATGCCACCTGATATCATTACATGTATACACACAAACAAAGGCAACAGGGAAAGATTTTTTATTTTATATATTGTTTCAGTGGGTGTATTTACCGGCAGTAGGTCAATTGTGAAGTCTAATAGAGACTACCACTGCTGTGCTCTGGGGTGGCATTTTTATTGGGTGTTTTAGGAGGGTGATTTAAAACAGGCAGTTTCTTGGTTGGCTATTGCAGCTGTCCATGGTCCTGGCTGGAGGTTTGCTCACTTCACCCTTGTAAAACACGTGTATAACATTAAAATGTCTGACATACCTATACAAACTTGGAAAAATTGTGCTCCTGGCACATTAGGATCTGTATTACATGATTTGTGGGTTTCATGGAGTAGGAAAGTTGCTGTCAAGAATGTTCTTGGTGAGAAGAGACGTTTAGTTTCTTGGGTAGATAACATGTGTCGGTCAGGGATGTTTCCTGGTGTGGATGATCCGTCTCCATCCGCTGCTGGACTGAATAAATTACTTGTACAATCAGATAGAGCTTTGAGGTTGGCGTTAGATGAGAAGGAAAAATGTTCTGTTCTAGTGCGTAGAAAGAAATATAAGGACTGGCAGAAGGCGGACGCCTTTAATAGGGACTGCTCGTTATTTTTGGATGAAATGTGCAAAATCCTAGGTAGACAGAAACCTGCTCTGAGGAGTGTGCACAAAGCAGTTTCACAGAGACAAGTTGTTGGCTCGCAATCAGATTTATGGCCGTCTGCAGATAAGACCTTGGTGCCTGGTACCACAGAGCTCCCCCTTAAAGCCGGTGCTGCTGTCGTACCAGGAACAGAGACATGCCTTGAAACTGAACGGCCTTGTGCTCCCCCTCCACCTCCTCTTTGCCCCGCTCCCCCTCCTCCTCCTCGTCCTCCTCCGTATGCACCTGTGGGCCTAACTCCACACAATCAGATGCCATTGTCGGAGCTATCATCCATAAATCTGGCTGAGCTCTCACTGGGTTCTGGTTCTGAACACACAAGATCCAGCTCAGACTTGCTTCTCGTTACAGGAGGTATTTTACAGACAAGATCAGCTGAAAATAGGAACGTGGTGCAAGACCATGTGCAAACATTGATGGGTGGTATTCATACCACTCCTGGCTCTGTGGGTGAACAAAGGGGAGGTGATGTGTTTCGTCCACCGTCCTCTGATGCTTCTTTCAGCGTGACATCTTTGGGGGCTTCATATGACTCCGTGCCACTGACCTGTCCTGTTCCAACTGCTTGTCCTGACCTCAGGCCTCCTGCCACAACTTTTGATAAGGTCACCGGCTGGCAGCGAGGAAATTCAGGTCGATTAAATAGAATTGCTGACAATGTTCATACCTGCCTTGACGCAACGCCTCCTGCTCAATACATGTTACCTCTCGTTTCTTCCACCACAGCTGAGGGGGTCCGCAAACAGACTTACACGCCTTTTAGTTTGCAGGATACTGAGTTGATCCGTCAGCGTTTGCCTGATATCCAGAAAGGAGGTTCGGCTTGGATCCGCGCTTTTCTGGAGGCTTGCGCCGGAATTGTGCCATGTCTGGGTGATTGGAGGAGGGTTTTCACAGCATGCACGTCGTTTGGTAGTTTGACTGAAATAGAACAGGCTGCTGGGACTAAATTGGACCCAGACAGTGACACCCTACATGACCACGTTCAGATTTTATGGCCAATTATACGAGAGAAATATCCGACGTCTATGAAATCTTCAGACTTGTGTGAGATTCCTCCGGCTGTTACAGAACGGGGCACAACCTACCTATCTAGAGTTAAGCTCTTGTGGGAAAATAGAACTGGAAATGATCCAACGATTGATCCTACGACTCAACTGTTGTTCAGAGGAGCTGTAGAGAGCTCTCTGTCTGATGATGTTAAGAAGAGCTTGGCGTCTGTTGTTGGCCTGACAAAGATGGATTATGATTTATGGGCAGCCCACATTGTTCATTTTATTGATCAATCTTTTGATAAGAGGGAGTCTGATGACAGGGAATTGAAATCCCTTGAAACTCAATTAGCTAAGGCCCAATTGAAAGACATACGTGACAAACTTAATGTCACAAAGGTGAATGCGATTCAGATGCCCCAGGTTCAGGGTCCTTCTACATCATCTGATAATTCATATCAACAGAGACCTCTGGGCCCATCCACATCCTGGCGCAGAGGTCGTAACAAACGTCTGAGGGGCAACCCTCAACCCACGGACAGGTGCCGCAGATGTAACGGGGTGGGGCACTGGTATTTTCAATGTCCGACCAAACAGGATTTATCGAGACAGGAGGTGACGCCAGCTCGTTATCCACATGACGTATATCCACCACCACCAGATCATACTCCACATGGCCCTATGCCGGGAGCCAATAATCAGGCCCCAGGCCAATATCCTATTCAATAGGGGTGCCCTGGTCCGGCAGTAGGTGGTGTCTTGTATCCAGAACCTTTGGTATCGTTAACCATTAACGGCCGAAATCACATGTGTATGGTTGATACAGGCGCCAGGTATTCGTCAGTTAACACGTCACTCCCACGATCAAAGAATACCGTACCTGTTGTTGGATTCTCGGGCAAGCCAGAGGAGTGGCCGCTATCTTGTTACGTACCATGCGTGTGGAATAATCTGCGCTTTGAACACTCCTTCCTGATTTCTGACACATGTCCAGTGAACTTGATTGGACGAGACATTCTGTGTGATCAGAACGTGACTTTGATGATGAGTCCTGACAACGTCCAGCTGAGTTTTCCTGATGGAACTGTTCAGTACTGTGCTACAGTAAAAAGCTCTATTCATCAGATGCTCCAGGTCCAAGGGACTTCTGCTGAGTCTGGTCCAGCCGAATTTCAAGCTGAAGTTTGGTGGGGTGCAGTCCCTGACTTTACAACGACGCTCTTGTACGACACACTGCAGAGCTGGAACGCCTGGATTAATGTCATAAGATCTTATGACACGCTTCCTGATGTGGCACATTGCACGCTGAACTATGACCTTTGTGGTGATGGGGACTACGATGTGCTCTGGACAGGACTGCTGGAACATTGTCAAGAGACTGGTGAATTTCCAGTGGCTGAAATCATGGACATCTATGTGGCCCCGGAGGGAGTGGTGGCAGGTGTGAAGTTGCCTGCACCGTTACTGCAACTGTATATGCTTGGCGATGTATCGGCTCCGCATGTGTCATTGATGGTTGTATCTGGTGCTGATGCGAAGAATTTAGGTCCTGTGATGAGACGCTGTCTTGCTGTAAGGGAATGGGTGCCTACACAAAATCCACACTTACACTATTCTCCAGAAACTGATACTTACAGGATCACACACAGATCATTCACATTATTGTTACCTGAGAAACATTCTCTGCCTAGATCACATGGCGGAGAAAACACAGACCATGTTGATACGGACAAACTGTTAGCCAGTTTGCCTGATACACTTTGGGCCAGGAGTTCTACAGATGTGGGCCTGCTGAATGTCAACCCTGTCTCGATCGTTCTGAAGCCAGGCACGATTCCAATCTATAAACATCAATATCGACTCCGACAGGAGCAGATTGACGGTATAGAGCAAACTATTAAGGGTTTGCTGGAAGCTGGTGTGTTGCAGCCTACTGTTTCGAGCTGGAACACACCTCTACACCCGGTACCAAAAGCTGATAAATCTCATTACCGTTTAGTTCATGATTTGAGGCCTATAAATAAGGTTGTTGTTCCATCTAATTATGGTACTCCAAATCCTTATGTTATGATGAATGCTATTCAGCCTGAACACAAGTTTTTTACTTGTATTGACCTGGCGAACGCGTTCTTTTGTGTGCCTCTGGACGCTGGATCAAGGGATCTGTTTGCATTTACCTTTAAGGGGAAACAATTCACGTATAATAGATTACCTCAGGGTTTCGTGGATTCACCCTCTTTGTTCAATCATGTGTTGAAGCAAGTCCTTACTGATTTGCCTTTGCCACCAGGAGTGGTTTTAATCCAATACGTCGATGATATTCTGATAGCAGCTCCGACTTCAGAAGCTATTATGCAGGCATCTGAGGCTGTGCTTCGACATCTAGCTCAGTGTGGTTTTAAAGTGTCAAAACACAAATTGCAGGTGGGTCGTTCAAAAGTTCAGTTTTTGGGTAGGCTCATCTCTGGCTCTGGCCTGCAACTGACGCCATCTCAGAAAAGCTCCATTTTAAATCATTCTAAACCAGCAAATGTTAGGATGATGTTAAAATTTTTGGGGCTGATCAATTACAGTAAGAACTTCATTCCTGATTTCAGCCGTAAGGTGGCTCCTCTGCGGAGCCTCATTTCGGCTGTGGGATATAAAAAAGAAAAATTTTGTGTCCCCACTGCAGTGGACGGAGGAAGCTGACAGGGCATTTGTGGAGATTAAACAAGCTTTGTTTGATGCGTGCTCTCTGCAGTGTCCAGATTACTCCTTGCCATTTCACTTGGATGTGGATGAAAAAGACGGATTTGTGAATGCCGTCTTGTTTCAAAGAGGGAAAGCTGGCTCTGACAGGCACGTTTTGATGTATTATAGTTCAAAATTAGATCAAATTGAAGTTGGCCACCCTACCTGTGTGAGGCATGTAGCTGCCATTGGAAAGTCTATTTTAAAGACATCACACATAACTATGGGGAATGAGGTTTTTGTTCACACAATTCATGACGTAAAATCATTTTTGGACTCACAAACATTCACATTTTCAAATCAAAGAACAGAAAACCTCAGAAGATTATTACATAATTCACATATACATTTTACAAGCCAGGGAACAAATATGGCTGCGCAGATGGACACCACACAAGATCATAACTGCATTAGTGACACCGCACAGGAAATGAAATTACATGAAAACCTTTCTAAAGATCCTTTGGACCAGCCAGACATGATACTGTTCTGTGATGGACATAGTCATAGAAATGAAACGGGCGCATTGATCACTGCGTTCGCTGTGGTGGAAAGAAGAGATGCAGGTTTTGTTGAACTCAAGGCAGAAGTGATGAACCAGCCAGCTTCTGCGCAGCTCGCAGAGCTAAAAGCTATAACAGAAGCTTGTAACGTTGCAGAAGGAAAAAAGGTTAATATTTACACAGACTCAGCGTATGTTTTTCAGGCAGTCTATGTTGATCTCTGTCACTGGAGAAGAAAGGGATTTGTCACCTCATCTGGAGAACCAGTCAGACATTTTAAACAATTACTGGAATTGTATTATGCATTGCAGCGGCCTAGACAAGTGGCAGTAATTAAATGCAAGGCCCATCAGAAGAGTAGCAATTTCATTGCTCAAGGGAATCATGAGGCAGATCAAGCTGCTAAAAGAATTGCAGGCTATATTTTAAGGACACAGATGGTCCAGACATGAGAAAAAGAGTTCTGAAGAATATTTTCAAAAGGAATTTTCTCTAGAATATATCAGAGAGTTACAAAATGCAGCCCACTGTGCCCACGTGGATACAGGTGACTGGATTCTCAGAAAGGTAGCCCGTTTTAACTGGTCTCAGCCTAAATGGGAGGGCCCATATAAGGTGGCTGCTGTCACTTCTCACTGTGTTAAAATTTGGTGAACTGAAGAAAAGCTCAGTAACTGGATTCATAAGACACACTGTGTTAAAAGCTCTGACCCTTCTCTACGCACTCTACAGCAGGTACGAAAGGACTTGGCTGAGCTGAGCACATCCGAAGGGCTGAGCGTGCCTGGAGAACTGGGTGCATCTAAGGAACTGTGTGAGCCATCTGTACACAGTGATAAGGCTGCACGATTAATCGCATTTGCGATTATCTCGCAATATGTTAAAACGCGATTCACTAATCGCACGGGCTGCGATTTGACTGGTCACGCTTCTCTGCATCACACCGGTCTGGCGCGCGCAGCTCTGAGCGAAGCAAAACAGAGAGAGAGCAGGGAGGAGGAGACCGTGCGTTCCAACACTGTTGCTTCAGGCTTGACTGAAGTCATAAAAGTTATAAATTCAGGTAAGTTAGCTCATTTAAACGTGTATCTGAGAGCGCAAGCTGGTCACGTGACTTGGTAGTGAGCCGGTTTGGCCGCGCGCAGCTATGAGGAGCAAAACAGAGAGAGAGCAGGGATGGAGCAGACCGTGCGCTCCAATACTCTTGCTCCAGGCTCGACTGAAGTCATAAAAGTTATAAATTCAGGTAAGTTAGCTCATTTAAACGTGTATCTGAGCTTAGACGCTGAGACACCGAGACTGCGGGAGATAAACAAAGCGCGAGCTGGTCATGTGACCGGGTCTGTTTTGCAAGCTTCTGCGTGAAAAAGCGCATTAATTATCTGATTTAAAAAAAAAACAGTTGTGTCGTTAGTGATATGAATTAATACAGAACCAGTAAAAATAATCGCATTTTAAATCGCAATCGCAATTTATAGAAAAAAAAATCGCAATTAGATTATTTTCCAAAATCGTTCAGCCCTACACAGTGACACTGCAGCTCCACCTTCAACTGAGAGCTTCGATCGACCAGTTCCAAGACCCCGATACAACTTGAGGAGAAAATCAGAACAGACTTAAAATAACATTACATAAAAAGGGGACATTGTTTGTTGTACATAATTGTTACAGGAAGAATGAATTTCCTAGCGGTGAGGTTAAGGATGGTAACCACTCTGGGAATTATTTTGATTACAGGGCTCACTCTGTGGGTTGCATCGACAGCTAAGACAGGCTCCCCTGAAGTTGTTCACGACAATGTCAACAGATCTTGTGATGAGGACCCTAACTTCTTGCTCAGCAGAGGGGAAGATGGAACAGAGGTTGCAGATGTTCAGATTCAGGTACACCCAGACTCTGACATTAGCAGATCAAAGAGATCCATGATAGTTAATTTCCTACAGTTTAACTTCACAGTTGGGGTGACTGCATCTGTTAAATTTGACCTTTGCTCTGTGATGTACTGTGGTGCGAGGCAGGAGTCATTTATTTGGGCAGTGAAGTATATTTGTGTGACTTATGGGCATGACATGAATTGCGGGGACTGGAATAATGTGTTGTGTAATTCAGGGCCTGCTGATTGGGGTTACAGACCAGAAAAAGCGAGAAGAGGGAAGTATCCGTTACAGGAACGCTTGTCAATCATACAAGATCATACTAAAAGCACCAGGTGTCTAGCACAAAATACATGTAATTCTTTGATTTTGACTTTAAAGAATCCTCAGAGGCAGGATAGTGACACTTATATACTGGGAGTTCATGTTTCTGGCAAAGATCCAACGAGTCCGTTCAGGATAAATGTGGTTCAGAGGGAGGAAAGTCAGATTGAATCAGATCAAGAGGTGTCTTATATGACAGATGTGACATATGAAGAAAAGTTGGCTTTGGAGACAGGTTTCACACAGCAAAATTACTGGATAGAGTATGTTGAAAATGCAGCAGAACAAGTGAAGTATAAGGATTGCGTTGTTTGTGCGAAGGCCAGGCCAGCGTTATTAATGATGACATCACCTCTTTCAAATGATTCATGTTTTCACTGCATGTTGGAACTACATATGAAGGAAAATCCCTCTGATAGTTGCAAAGGTTTGGAGAAATATTTTCCCATGGCCCCAAGAGATGCAATCCCACCTGTTTTCACTCCAGTGAGAAACTCTTACACTTGTCTGGTTAGGAAAATTCAGGGAGGTACATCTGTAGGTGATATTGATTCAAGTTGGTGTAAGTTGAATGTGGATGTTTCAGCTTGGACAAACATGACGAGATTATCTGTAGCACGTGCAGATGTTTACTGGTTTTGTGGTGGTAGAACTTTGAGAAGTACGTTGTCTCCAAGATGGTCAGGAATCTGTACACTCGTTTCTTTAATTTCTCCAATTAAGATGGTGAATTTAACAGGACAGGATTTGGAAACTTTCAGGAGTAGTACACATGTGATTGGTGAGTTTGAGAGGAGAAAACGTGACTTTGATCTGTATGTAGATTCTCCAGCATATATTAACGCTATCGGAGTCCCGCAAGGAGTCCCGGATGAATACAAATTAGTTGATCCTATTGCAGCTGGTTTTGAGTCTATGATTCCAACTATTACTGTAAATAAAAACGTAGCCAGGATTAATTACATTCATTTTAATGTTCAGAGGCTGAATAATTTGACAAGAGATGCACTTGAGGGCGCACATCAGCAGCTAGCAGCAACATCACTGATGGCCTATCAAACGAGATTAGCTGTGGACTTTCTTTTGGCTGAGAGAGGTGGTGTCTGTTCTATGTTTGGACAAGAATGTTGTACTTTCATCCCAAATAACACAAGTCCAGATGGTTCATTTACAAGGGCTCTGGATGGTTTGAAATCTCTGTCTGAGGAACTAGC
>JBBPBX010016260.1:21068-40298 GCA_038048925.1 Garcialebias charrua
TACTGTACATACATGCACACATAATAAAACCAAAACACCCTTGAAGAAACTGTATTTTCTAGTCTAGTTTTTAAATTGTTTAAAGCTATACAGGGTATCCGCGGGGTTGTAAAAGGTAGTAAATAAAATTTAACACAAATTACGGCCATTAAAAAGTATTAAAAAGTAATAAATGTCATCTGATGAGGTATTATTTTTTTTTAACCTACACAACTATATTTTTATCGTTCTGTCTGCAAAAAAAAAGTCTGAATTTATTTATCTTTTCTAAATTTATGTCCGTGTAGGACCTTAGCTAAAACAACAATGTCATATTGTCAGTCAGTGTGCGTTCGCACCTACAGCTGGCGGAGGAGAGGCTTTTTGTCATGTCTGTAAAAAGAAACAGGAAAGAGGAACGCGGCTTTATCCTCCGACATTTAACAAAAAAAGTACGGTACCTAAACAATTATTTGTTAGCTCAAAATTATAGCAAAGGTGTGTCTCAGTCTAACGTTTTCTTAGTTTCTTCAAATGATTGGGGTGGCCAAAGAATAAACTACGGTGGCCTAGGCCATCAATGGCCACCCCTTTTCTCTGCCATTGTACCTGTTGGTGTATAAAAATGCTCCCTCTGTTGTCAGGATCCTTCACTTCACCTGGAATAAGAAGAAAAAAAAAGCTTCTGTTCTTCTACACAGTTTAACTCTTACCCACTTGAATATCTCATGGAATATCTTACAAAAAGATGTGAAGCTCTCGACCTTGACTTCTCTAAATGGTTTTCAGAATCTGTTGGAATCCTGGCAAAAACCAATGCAGATTTGTTCCTGTCTTTGATTTTATACGTCTACCTTATAATGTTTTGCTAGTTTTTTGATACTTTGTTAAAAGGAGGAATGTGTATATATGTATATATATATGTATATATATATATATGTATATATATGTATATATATATATATATATATATATATATATATATATATATATATTTTTTTTTTCTCTCTCTTTTGTTTTCTATTGTTTATTGTTTGATTGTTTATTGTTTAAGGAAATTCTACCACTGCTGTTCATTGTTCTTTAGTTTTAGCAGGTCGCTTTCGTAAATGAGCCCATGAGGTTCAAAAGATTTACCTGACTAAATAAAGGTTGAATGAATGAATGAATGAATCTTGCTCCAAAAACATTAAGGTTTACTTGCATTCACTATTGCATGTCAAGGAAAAACTCTAAATTCAAAAACTAAAAACATTAACTTAGGCCTGTCGCAATAAACAATAAATAAATTAATCGCATGATGAATGAAAATGATCAACCTCATTTTCATTTATCGGCTTTATCGTTTCTTCGTGTCTCTCTCTTTCTACTGAAGACACTGGATGAAAAAAGACAACTCCGGTGCTCTTCACTGACCCCTCGCTTTCTCTTTTCTCTTCAAAATCCATTTTAACCACCCCAACGCACATTTTTGGATCGTTAAAAGCAGTTAAGCTGAGAAGCTAAGCTACGAGCTAATCTACCAGGCCGACCTCGGGGAAAACCTCCATTTTGACAAAGCTCCAAAATTCACAATGTAAAAAGTTTTTCTCTGCAATACGAAGCTGAGAACTTTAAAAAAAAAAATACTGATTTTTATTTTTTTAATTAAAAGCTTTGTGTGAAAAATGCTTTGCTAAAGAGCACAAACCATACCGAGCATCCGCCATTTTGAGAACTGAAAAACAGGAGAGACAGCCCAGGTCACGTCAAGGGACCTCCCTCCCAGTTTTCTTAAAGAGTCACGCTGCTCGCTCCCTCACTATCCATCCTTCAGTTCAAACAGTCTTGTACTTCCATCCAATGGTCAAAAAAGGTACTACACACAAAAAATAACCAACATTTCTTCTTAAATTTGACAGTTAATTATTAATTATTGTCAAATTTCAAACAATATTATTATTTATCGCAATAATTTCTGAGACAATTAATCGCCCAGCAAAATCTGTTATCGTGACAGGCCTACGTTAACTATTCAAATCCTTCAGTGATGGGGGGACATCAGTATATTTAAAAAATAAAAATAAATTATCTTACAAATATAGCTTTGAGACCTCACATGTTCTGTTTGTCTTCTCCAGGTAAAGAATGTCTACCAGACCAGCTTTTTGGCTTTTCTGGACTCTCTAGACCTCTCTAGAGCCCCAGACTTTCCTCAGGTAGGTTTGTCAGAACACCTGTTGTAAGTTAGGTTTACTCTATCCTCCGTGTTTACCTGTTTCCATCAGTTACCCCTCTCTGCTTGCTGTTGAACATAATAAACGTTTGAGTGTCTGACAGATGTCGGTTGTTCGTGTCTGTTCACACATACTTTGTGTCAGAAAAATGTGTACTCAAGCTGTGAATCTTTGTAATACATCAGTAGTTTATTGGCAGAGGCAGACATGAGATTGTGGGGACAGGATGCTACTGAAGCTGTCGCTCTTCTCTGAAAAAACAAAACAATGCAGGACATGTTTGTGTGACTGATGCGTTACCCCAGTAACAAACATATGGTGAACGTTTTATGATGACCGTGTCTTACTTGTGAATAATGCTCGTCTTGATCTGTCTTCTGTAAAGCAGCTTAAACATTGCTCTCAGAGAAATTACATCTCAAAATATGTTGTTCGGATTTAAAACATCAGCTGTCTGACTGGGGGAGTTTGAAGAGTTTACAGGTAGTCCCCGACTTACGACGGAGTTCCATTCCTCCGCTGCGTTTTTAACCCGAATTTCGACGTAAGTCGGAACATACGTAAATACTTCACCTTATACGTACAGTACTGTATTTTACCAAGCACTTGGCCTATCCTAACACTACCTTACATACAGGTAATTATCAAAACACACATACATTTGGGAGCCATAATGAAGGGAAAAAAGAGTTAATTTGCTACTGGTATGTTGGTGAAGCCGTTCCTCCGTCCCTGCTCCGAATTCTCTATTGCGTTTACGTCATAAAACCGCCGGCCAACTCGTTCCATCCTCCGTACATATTTGTTTACGACGTAAAACCGCGTTCACAGTACACACAGTAAGTTGTACTATGTACAGTTTTGTTTTGTTTTTTGAATGTCAAGAGGACCAGACTTAGATTTTTTAGAGAGTACCGTACTTTCCGCCCTATAAGTCGCATCAGTCCAATTATGTCCAATAAAGTGGAAAAATCCATAAATGTGTCGTTTCGCCCTATAAGTCGCATCTATTATGCGTCACCGCTGACGCGTCTCGTATGTTACGCGTCAGCGGTGACAACCCGGAAATGTGGGCCGGTGTTTTGCCCAAAATGGATTGGCTGCGAAATGGCCACAGGAGCGTGCACGGTAGGACTTTAACAAGATTAACACTTAAAAACAATTATTTGTTTGCTGAAAATTATAGCAAAGATGTGTCTGAGCTGAACTTTTCCTTAATAAATGCACGTACCGGTCAAATCAGCTGAATTAAAAAAAATAGTTTTGCTACGTCGGCTGCAAAGCGCGTGCACGCGCAGCGAGCAGATACACTTCATTTCTTTAAAATTTAACAAGATATACACCTTAAAAAATATATATGTTTGCTGACATTATAGCAAAAGTGTTTCTGAGCTGAACTTTTCCTTTAAAAATTAACGTAATGTTCAAATCAGCTGGATTTAAATTGTTTCGCTTTGACGGTCTTCCAAACGTGCGCGCGCTGCAAAATAAATTATAAATAAATTGAATTTTAGCTCAAACATCTCCTAAAGATAATCAGTTGTAAATGTCCATCCAGTGATTACTTTGTGTAAGTTTCATCAAAATCTGTCATGTGGTTCTTGAGCTGTTTTGCTAACAGTAAAACACTGAGCTAACAGTAGTTCAGAGCTCCAGAGAGCAGGAGGCCGTGCTGCAACAGAGTGAGTCCGACCAGAGGAGGCTTCTGTCGGACACATGAGCTGGGAACGGTCGGTGGACCCTAGCGGCCGAAAGTGGTACTGCGCCCCTAGCGTCCAAAAGTGGTACTGCTCCATTTTTTTTCGTCAGAATGTATGGAAACTAGGGGTGTAACGGTACGCTAAAATCACATTTCGGTTCGGTTCAACTACAAGGAGAGCTCGGTTCGGTTCATTTTCGGTTTATTTTCGGTTGAAATTTATTTAATTTTTTTACAAAATAAAGACTTACAAAATGTTTATTTTGAAAATATGCCAAAAATATGTTTGTATTGTATTGTAGTAATAAATAAAAGTGACCCATTTGGATGATATTTTAAATAAACAGCACTCTACAATAAATAAACTATATGAACAATAATAAAAATCTTAATAAATGCAATAACAGTCAGAACCAGAACAATAAGCAGCAACAGACTGTTTACAATCTAACTAATCAAGTTTTTGTTCAGTAGCAGCAGTGTGGCTGTATTTGTCCTCATTACTGTACTCACAACTTCTTCTTGGTGGGACAGGTGGGACTGTGGGAACAGTTCAGAGTTCAGTTCAGTCATCACTTAGCTGCAGGTGGATTTACCTCTGTCACAGACTGGAAATAAAAAACAAAAGAGATTAAAAAAAACAAGTTAATAAGATTATGATTTAAAAAAAAAGATTATTTAGATAATAATAAAACAATACCTCTTGAACAATTGAATCTCTCACTCTTCATCATCATGGCAGGGCTTTAATCTGGTCCAGGGCTTGTTGTTGACAACATCAGTTAGTTTTTTCATAAAGAGCTGAACTTTTTGAAGTGTTGACGTGATGAATGTCTCATAGCGACGCTCAGCAACTTTAAAGCCTGCGCATATAACAACGTTCAGACTTAGATTCGAGATTTAAAAACTCATACAGCTTGTGTTATTGCTCTGGACCGCTCTGATTACCTGATGAAGTAGTTTTAATACAGCTGCTGTTCACGTTCGGATGAAGTAGTTTTAATACAGCTCTTCGTTCACGTTCGGATGAAGTAGTTTTAATACAGCTCTTCGTTCACGTTCGGATGAAGTAGTTTTAATACAGCTCTTCGTTCACGTTCGGATGAAGTAGTTTTAATACAGCTCTTCGTTCACGTTCGGATGAAGTAGTTTTAATACAGCTCTTCGTTCACGTTCGGATGAAGTAGTTTTAATACAGCTCTTCGTTCACGTTCGGATGAAGTAGTTTTAATACAGCTCTTCGTTCACGTTCGGATGAAGTAGTTTTAATACAGCTCTTCGTTCACGTTCGGATGACAGTTTCCAGCGCGTTCACGTGACGTGTTGCTGCTGCAGAGAGCTGCGTCACGCAGCTGCTGCAGAGTCTTCATGAAGCAACGTCCACACAAGCTGCGCGTGCGCTCGTCTTTTAACAAGAAAGCTATAACGTTCAAAAACAGGAGACCGCACGAGATGCTAACGGCTAAATGCTGCGCGTGCCACGCGAAAATAGCTCCGTGCTGAAACGCGCCCAGGAAATTTAGTTCCGCGGTGCATATATTCCCCTGTTAAGAACGTTTAAAGAGTGAAAAAATAACCGAAACGGTACGCAGTTGGACCGAACCGAATGTGGTGTACCGAAACGGTTCGGTACACCCATTACAACCGTTACATGCCTAATGGAAACGGTCATATCTCAGCCAAAAATTGGTCTAAAAATACAGTATGGGGGAAAATCCATAAATATGTCGCTTCGCACTATAAGTTGCAGGGCATGCAAATTAGCCAAAAAGGTGTGACTTATAGGTCGGAAAATAAGGTACAGGGCAGCTGTAGCCTCCGCAGCTAGTAAAACCGGGAACTGCGTAACTCGGCTTTTCAAAATAAATTTACAGTATTTTTAATAAATAAATAAAAATTTAATGGGAGGTGCGTCGTAACCGCGAAACGTCGTAACTCGAGACCGTCGTAAGTCGAGGACTACCTGTATATAACTTGAAATACCATCCATCCATTATCTTTATCTGCTTCTTCTTTTTTGGTTCGTGGGTATCTGGACATTTTTATAGAAATCTGTTTGAGCAGATCCAGGCAGGTTATAGTTGTAATGAAAAAATATTTCCAGTGTGTTTTGGTACAAATGCAACAAAATTTGTCTTCAGATTTTAAGTCTTTGTATTTTGATTTTGCAGACTGAAAGGTAAACCCTAAAGATGGAGTGCTGATGGGTTCAGCAGTGAATAAATCCAAATTATGCCTAGTTCTGTGATTTAAAACGTTGAAAACAAGCGTTGCAGTTTTTTTTCCACATTGAACACCGTTTGTCTTGTAAACACAAATGGACTCCTGATGCCACAGCGGTGGCAACATTTGTTTAGGGGTCAGGATGGGGTAGAGGCAACCGACCCAGGACCTGAAAGTCCCAGATTTGATCCCCAATTCTGAAATTGAGTATATCGATGTCTTTATGTATTTTTATGTATTTTTTATTTTATTTTACACACGTCGAAATGCAGACGTATTAAAGTACAGTCTCTGTTTTTTTTATTTTATCCATACCGGTACATCCGTAAATTTTCTCTTGTCCGGACCAGAACTTCTGATCTGCTGAAGATATTTTCATGAAACTTCATACACACATGCATCATCACTAAACAAAGCAGCATGTGCACTTTTCATCACCTCAGATCTAAGGTCACAAATCAAGGTCAAATATTATACATAGTCTTTGGATGTACGGACCATCTCTTTAGTTCGTTGTACTGCTACATTGTTTCTTGATGGATGTAAAATGTGCAGTACTATGCAGTACTCTTGTCTTACTAATGAAATAGGGTAAGGTTTTAATCACATATCATAATAAATACAGGTAGTCCCCGACTTACGAACGAGTTCCGGACCTACGGGCCGTTCGTAAGTAGAAAATAACGTAAGTAGGATCACTTACAAAAAAATAATAATATATATATATATTTTTTTAATAAATAAATGTACAGTACTGTACAGTTACCAAGCACTTACCCTATCCTAACACAGTTTTTAAAGATAAAGGAGTGAGTTGAATTGTCTCCCTTTCACATAAAGGGAGCTAGCTCCCTTTATGTGAATGGAGCCTGCTAGGGAGTAGGGAGACAATTCAACTCACTCCTTCATCTTTAAAAACTGTGTTAGGATAGGCTAAGTGCTTGGTAATCGTACAGTATTGTACATTTATTTATTTATAATAAAAAAATGTTTTTTTTTTTTTTAATGAGATGCGCGTGATGTAAGTCAAACGTCGTAAGTCGAGGACTACCTGTATACCGGTACTGTAGTGTTGGTTGCTCTCAGTTGGGTCAGGATGGAACAATTGAAAATCATTATTATTAAAACCAGACAGGCTTATTTTTAACTTGACTCTAACTTACTAAGCTTATTAAAACCTTAAATCTGTGCTGTTATTCTGATCCCAGGTGACGGATGTCAACCAGCAGTATGAAGAGCACTACCTCAAGAGCAGAGAGATTGATGGACGGTTGTTTTTTGATGGAGATGAGACTGTTCTTGCGTCTACCGCTGAGATGTAATTTTTTTTTAAATTTATTTATTCAATTCAGTTTATTTATATAGCGCCAAGTCCCAACAGAAGTCATCTCTGAACAGAAGCATTCACATACGTTATCAAAACCAGTTACCATAGTAAAAGTTCTCTATCTTAGGAAGCCAGCAGATTGTGTTGAATCTTCACTTCATCACAGTCTCCCATCTTGAACAAGCACAAAGGCAACAGTGGAAAGGAAAAACTTCCTTTTAACAATATTAAACCTCCAACAGAACCAGACTCAGGATGAGCAGCTGTCTTCTTCAACCAGCTGGGGGTTGAGAGGAACAGGAAGGAGAAACAAACAAACAGAATGACAGGTCCAGGTGTACTTTCTATTGGAAAGTGCAGTACTGTATGTTAGTCTGCCTTCAGGCCCAGGCCTCCCTTGAAAACAAGATCTGTTATCTCAGTGGGATTTGCCTGGTTTGATGACGGTTTTTAAAATAATTGGAGGAAAGACAAAATAAACATATTGAGGATATAAATAATTACAAATGCAAACAGGCAGAATAGCGTAAGTAAAGACAACAGTAGAGTTAGAAAATGTGGTCAGTTTGTCCTCAGCAGTCTAAGCATAACTAAGGGATAGCTCAGGAAACCCAAGTCAACTCTAACTATAGGATTTATCAAAAAGGAAAGACTTGAGCCGAGTCTTAAAACTGCACAATGTGTCAGCCTCATGGACAGAACCTGGGGCCTCATGTATCAACCATGCGTGCGCACAAAAACATTGCGCACGTCACTTCCCACGCAAAAGCCCGTATGTATCAAAACTGAACTGAACGTGAATATATGCGCATCCAGGTACATATCCACGCAAGCTCCCGAGCAGGCGTACGCACGTTTCTGTGGTTCTTGTTCCTTTGGCGACACTTACAGGTGTTTCAGAGAAACTGAAGCCCCACAGTCTGTGGTTGACTTTAAGAGCGGCTTGAAGACCTTTCTTTTCAACCGAGCATACTCTTCCTCCTCATGATTCTACTTTTGATCTGAGTTGATACTGTTGTTGATTTTAATTGTTTTATTATTTGTCTTATTGACATTCAAATATGTTGCACCTTGTAGCACTTTGAGATTTCCATTAATGAAAAGTGCGTTATAAATTGAATTCATTATTATTATTATTATTATTATTATTATTAACAGTTCAAGATGTGTAAATGATTAATATTCCCTCCAAACACACGATTAACAAGTATTACATCCACATGACGCAGTGAAATAAAGGACGCGCAACGTTGTGCCAAAAATAAATTTAACAGGAACGGATTCATTCAGCCTTACTGGAGGTTATAATAAATAGTGTAACACGCAGAGCATTTATTTAGAAACAGATATAGTTTTCCGATCTAGGATATGGCTTATCAGCCGTTTTCAGAAATAATAATTTTCCAGTTTGGCACTGCATGCTGCGCTCTGGGGAGCCGTGCATCACGCGTGCATACAGAAGCAGCGGTCAAACTGTTCCACAGAGGGAGCTGCAGGTCGATCGGGACTGTGCAGTCCAGTCCACACAAAGCCGGATCATGTCCAATGGAATGGTCTCATCCATATGTTTCCAAAGGCTGAGTGGTCGCGCTTGGAGCGCGCGCGCACCCTCACCGGTGTCGACACGGCAGCTGGAGGTGTTTCATTATCTGCGTTTATTGTAGATTTCTCCAAAATGACACGTGAAAGTACACCTTATATAACTTGTAGGAGAGCAAAAGCTTCACAGACAGACTGCGCACAGGGCTGCGGGGCGCGCGCTGCGTCTGGAGACTCCAACATCATGTCATGAAAAGTCTCCACCAAGACGCACAGACTCGTTTCTTCACATCATCTACATAAACAAAGATCTATGTTCTAGCAAACATCCAAGTAAGTTCCTCTGTGTTTACAGTAATAATGGTAATAAACTCGTGCGCAAAGTTAATATTTCCACACAGAATGAATGAATGAGCCGGTTCGCGCACCACAGCAGGGTGCGCGCGCACACAAATACCGACAATCACTCGTTCTTTGCATGATGAACACATTTTATTACTATTCTTACTTAGGATGTTTGTCCTCACTCATATTATATTGAATTCATTATTTTCCCGAATCTAGAAATGATTTCTGATCGCGCAGGGATCAAACAAACATGTCCTTCACACATGCAGGAAGTAATTTGCATCTGTTTAACATATGTAAATGTAGGCGTGTCAGGGGAGGTGTCTCACGTGCGCTCAGTTCCACGTCAATTGTGATGTACAAAAGGAATGTGCGTGGATTCAGGTGTACGCACAGTTTGATAAATCTGGATCTTTTTGTGCGTAGACACTTTTCTGGATTTCACCGTACGTCACTTTTCAGTAGGAAATCCACGCAGGTTTTTGATACATGAGGCCCCTGGATGTTGGTTCCACAAGAGAGGAGCCTGATAACTGAAAGATCTTCTTCCTCACTGTTTGCTACTTTTCGCTTTTAAAGACAGAGAATTAAAGAACTTCTGTCATTTTCTGCATTTCAGAATACAAGTGGAGCAAACACCAACTAAGAACCAGCAGGATGAGGAGGGGGTGCTAATTCCCCCTCAGACTCCAATCAGGTGAGCGGCTTGTCCTTCAGCCTTCTGAAGGTAAAGGCTAAGATCTCGTATTCAGTGTTTTCAATACAGTTGCTCTTAAAGCTCCACTGACATCATCTTTTAACTTTTCATAAAATGGCACAACATATATATATATTAAGATTGACCTCTGATCGTTTTTGCTAAAACAATGTTAAATTAATTAAAATTCCTCTCAAAAACTGTTTAAAATTAGCGCCTTTTTTTTTACATGATAAATACGGTTTTTCCCGTCGCGCGATTATGACGTCACACACAGAATCGCCTCAACTGCGCACATTGATACAATGGACGAAGATGCAAACGCATCCGTCCAATTTAGCCATTTAAAACTTTATATTTTAGCGGTTTGTCTTCAGAGAAGCCAAAGTCTGTGGCGGTTCTACACACGGCCCGTGCCCGTGTAAGATGGACCCTGTGGCCCGCCCTCCGAGCAGAAGCGGAACCATGCTCATGGCACATACCGATACCAGCCTTGTTTACGTATCGATCCAACCCATGATGCACGTTGGCTTCAAACTATGGAATGGATTTCCTGAACGGAGGCGTGTCTCATGAACCCAGAGTAACAAGACCCGCCTCACATTCAGGAAATCCAGTTCATAGTTTGCAGGCAGCTACAAGCGTGAGGGGCTGACTGAGTACTCTGTTGGGTTTGTTTTGGCATCGTTTTGAAAGAGCGGGTCGTTTGTTTATGGATTGTTTACATGGAGCTGGACGCTTGTTTCTGTCGCAAGATGGATTGTTTACATGGAGCTGGACGCTTGTTCCTGTCGCAAGATCGGACAACACTGGTGAGTGCATGCTAGCAGCTAGCCGACTTTTCATCGTAACATGTGCGTTGTGTCACGGAAATATTTTACACTCAACACCGCAAGACAACAACGTTCAATGTTTGCAGAGCTATATAAACACATCTGCGTCACATTAAACCGCGGTCAAGTTAGTTTTACGCCGGACATTCCATCGAGCTCAGGGCTTCAGCCAGCGGTGTGTTTTTCTTTTTCATGCCGGGTTGGGCGCTCTGATTACGGCAGCTGTTTCAGCTCCCGCCTGGGAGCTCCGTGGCTTCGCATCATAATACAGCTACTAATATAAAGCATGTAAAACACTAAAAACAGGAACATGTCTGTGTTGGTTTATGCCAAGAACTGAAAAAAAATTATAACCTGCTGTTTACTCGAAATAACTTTGGCTTCTCTGAAGACAAACCGCTAAAACATAAAGTTTTAAATGGCTAAATCGGACGGATGCGTTTGCATCTTCGTCTGTATCTGACGTCATAATCGCGCGACGGGAAACCCCGTATTTATCATGTGAAAAAAAAGGCGCTAATTTTAAACTGTTTTTGAGAGGAATTTTAATTAATTTAACATTGTTTTAGCAAAAACGATCAGAGGTCAATTTTTTCGGATTATAGGTCGCAGTGTCCAATTATTGCCAAAAAATTGGAAAAATCCATAAATGGGTCGCACCGGTGTATAGGTCGCACCTACGTCACCGCCGACGTAACGCGTCATCCACCGCTGACGCGCCGCGTGACCGCTGAGTCAACCCGGCAATATGGACCGAGTGTTTAGCTCTGCTGCTAATGTCTGCCAGAAGCTAACAGAAGCTGATACGAGACGAGTCCGTCTCTGAAAACACGAATAAAAAATCGAATCTCATCTCAAATGTTTTCTCTAGGACATAGTTAAGTACATTGGAGCCTTATAATTACTCTGTAAGCAGAAATAAATATACACAGAGTGGTTTTGAAGCTATTTATCATGTAAACAAGTACGGTACACAGATATAAAACGAAGGTTAATACGAGACGAGTCTGCCTCTGACACGAATTAAAAAAAAATCGAATTTTATGTCAAATGTTTTCTCGAGACCATAGTTACGTACATTAAAGCCTTATAATTACACTCTGTAAGCAGAAAAAATATAAACCGATTGGTTTCGAAGCTATTTATAACATAAAAAGAAATACAACCACAAGCTAACAGAAGCTATGCTAATAAAATATCATTTTTTTAATTTTAATCTCAAACATCTAATAAAGCTACTCACTTGTAAACGTCCACACTGTGATTCCATTCTGTAAGTTTCAGAAAAATCTGCTGAGTGGTTCTTGACTTATCTTGCTAACAAACAGCAAACAAACAGAGCTAACAGAAGCTACATCCAGACCAGGAGGCCGACAGAGTCAGTCCGAGCAGAGGAGCTTTTTTTCGGACACATGAGCTGGAAACGGTCTTCTTCTTCTTCTTGGGTCGGTGTACTCCTCTGGAAGTGGTACTGCACCATTTTCTGCTAAAGTGAAAAAGGGTCACAACTCAGCCAAAAATTGGTCTAAAAATATGGGAAAAAATCCATAAATAGGTTGCGCTGGTGTATAGGTCGCAGGTCTTGAAAAAAACCATAAAAAGGTGCGACCTATAATCAGAAAAATACGGTATGTGATCCATTTCGGCCGTGGTGTAGTGGTAATGGCAGTCGTCCCCCGATCGGAAGGTTGGAGGTTCGAATCCCGCGTCCGCCCACCATGTGTCGTTGTGTCCCTGGGCAAGACACTTAACCCCGAGTTGCTCCCGGTAGGTCTGGATGGCGCCTTGCAAGGCAGGCTACCACTACCGGTGTATGAATGTGTGAATGAATGGGTGGATGGCTGGTATTGTAAAGCGCTTTGGGGCTCCTCACAGGGGGCTGGAAAGCGCTATATAAATAAGCTCCATTTACCATTTCATTGTTTATCCTAAAAAATGTATGGCAACTATGACACAGATGATACAGTGGTTTGGTTAAACGCAGCATTTATAAAGCAAAGTTACATTTTAAAAAATCTATTTTTTTTCTTGTGTGCATACCCAGGATGTTTTACCAAGTGTGAAAAATAAGTGTAATAATCCTGCAACTATTTGGCCACTTAAAAAAACTCAGCAGTAGGCCATGGCTGTACACACTATTAATAACAAATAGGAAACTACAGAAGCAGCAGCAGCTACAACCAGTTTACTGTAGTCCACAATTTAGTCTTTATTAAGCAAGAATGCTCCTCTCTCTATTATTTTTTACATGCACAAGTTTTCCTAAGAGTTGTTAAATATGTTTAAGGAATTTGTGTTATATTTTAAAATGCATAAGGAGCAAAAATAACTAAATCTGTCTTGTTGCCCTGATTCTAAAGATCAGCACCGCCCATAGAAAACCGATATTTGTCTGCCTCTACTCGCAGCCTGTTTTTGTCTTGTAAAATAAAATATTTTTAAATCGAACTGGTCTTTATGGACAACTGAAGAGCTCCAGAAGTCTATCATATTTTGTTGTAGTTTTTTTATTTGACTCTTGTTTCTACAGCTGTTTGTCATCATTTTAAAGTTTCTTCTTTTCTCTTCAGAGCTGCCATGACGTCCATTCAGCTGCTGAGGGGAGAGCTCCCGTCCAGCGGAGACCAGCCCTCTACTAAACTGACCGCGTACTTCAAAGTGGGTCTCTTGAATCATCAGCATCAGTTAAAGTGTCTCATAAGTTCACGCCTTGGAATAATTCAAGATTGTTTGATCATTATTTTCAGAATTGCACCGTGGACCCGACGCAGGCCGTGCAGAAGCGTCTGGAGATGCTGGGACAGTTGTTCAGTCAGAAGTTTGGTGAGGCAGTTGGGCCCCGCTGTGTGGCCTACGGGCGACAGGTACGATCAAGGAAAAGAAAACAACTCATTCTGGTCTTGAATTTGATCTAATCTTTTTTCATATTCCAGAGGTTTGCCCTCGGTGTGAGACTTTATTATAAAGTCATGGAGGCGATGCTGAAATCGGTAAAGTTACTTGCTTTATTTTTCTTTTCTTTGCTGTTTTCACTGTGTGTTTAGGCTGTCACATTAAATTAACATACAAACGCTGATTGTCCTGAAAGGTAATTATAGCCTAATCTGAAGACTTTTTGTCAAATGTATTTTTATAGGAAGAGAAGCGGCTGTCTGTGCAAAATTTCAGGTACGGTCAGTCTTTGTTGCCTTGGTCTCAGACTTCTTATCATGTTTACTCCTCGTGTCTTTTGGTATTTACACGACAAACTTTATTTTCCCTGAGCCAAGTAATTTGATTTATTTTTCAGTAAACTCCTCAATGACGCCACTTTTCACACGTCGCTACTGGCATGTGCCTTGGAGGTTGTCATGGCAACATACGAAGGTGCTTCCTGTCATTGTTTTAAATGAATAACTTATTACAGGGATGTCTACATTTTTTCATTTGCACAACAAAATTGTCAAATAAGTACTCATAGGCCACAAAATTTTGAATAAAATATATTTTTTAAAGCCTACTTATATAATTTTTTTTCACTTTCAACAATGTAAACAATATTCTGGAGAAATTACAAAATTATACTAATTTTGGTGTAAGGAAGGATTTCTAAATTCAAATTGTTATAATCCGAAACATAAAAAGCCTTGTAAACATTAACTTGGTTAAAAAACAACAACAACAACATTCAATTCCCTTGATTTGTAAGGCCTTCTGTTTATTGTTTGTTTGTTTTATCTTCACATACTTAGAAAATTCATTATAGTCTATCCTCAGAAACAAAATCATAAAACTAGTCCAATATATCTTCATCCATGATAAACTCAACTCCACTAATTTTCTTTAAAAACACTCATTATATTTAGCCAAATTTTATGAATAAAAATACAAAAATCTACTTTTTGGTAAAAGTCAGTAGAGGTTTGTGGTGCTTTGTACCATCAAATTGAAATAAATAAATAAAATAATTAATTATACCCAAGGGTGTCCAACACTGAATATTTTGAAAATATATACATTTTTCTCATCTATACCGGTACTTCTATTAAACCTAAAATTTACACACACACGCACATATAAAATGTATGTATCACCATTAAACTTGGAGAAGGTGTATGTCTGCATGAACCTCTTAAGCCTGCAGGCTCAAATTATACCATTCTTCAGTTGAGGTTGTGGGCCGCACTAAATCATTCCAAGGGCCACAAATGGCCTGTGGGCCGTACTTTGGATACCCCTGACTTGTTCTTTCTCAAAGTCCTGTGTTGTGCAATGTACTCTACATTTCAATAAAGGTTTCTTATGTATTTTAGTCACAATTATTTTTGTTTGTTCTGCATAAATAGAGAGCAGCTTTAAAAATGGAAGGTACGGCAACGGAGGAAGTGACCATGCCGGAACAGACGTGTGTTTCCCCTGGATACTGAACGTGTTCAACCTGGCTGCCTTTGACTTCTTCAAAGTGATCGAGAGCTTCATCAAGGCTGATACCACGCTGAGCAAAGACATCATCAAACATCTGGAGACCTGCGAGAACCTCATCATGGAGAGGATTGCTTGGAGGAAGGTCAGTACCGTCTCGCTGCAGAGTCACACTGGTTTGAAAGATGCACAACATAAAATATAAAAATATGCTGCTGATTTCAGAAAATGATTCGGGTTTTCAATAAATTCAACATTTTTCCTTTTAAAAAAATTTAAGTGCTACTCCACAAATGCATGGATGCCTGTTTTGACTAGAGACAAATCTTAGAGGGAAGCATTTTTAGCATAATACCAAAGAGCTCCAGATGTGCAGTGATTGACAATACTGCACATCAAATCCAGATTGTGGTGTAATTTCTTATGTATGCTTTAATGTTTGCCACAGCCTGTTGAGTGCCTTCTTTAGAAATGTAACTAAAGCTTTGTGTGATTACCACATGTAGCATATTGCTTTACTCAAATATGTTCTCCAGAACAATTGAACAGTGTGACAAACTTTTAAGCTGCTCTTAATATTCCCTTAATAACGTTCATGCTATCATTGCAGCTTTGTTTAAGTTTTTATAACTCTCCCACTCGTGTATGTACACCACTGTCTTCCCCTTTTCCCAGGTGCAGTAATAAATGTCAGCATGAGCAGCTCATGTTATCATAGAACTACAATAACATCTATTAATTTGTGTTTGAAGTTTACACAAAAGGCTGGATTTCTTGAATTCTTTTGCAGTTTTTCAACAGTGTTTCCTCATTTTCTTTTCTAATTCTTATTCTAATTCTCTATTTTGAATAAGTGTGGGAGAAAACAACAGTATTTTTCCCCCAAAATCCATTATTTAAAAAAATGAAAGTCTCAATAAATTGCCGTCTTATTGTGATGGAGGAATTTGTGTGCCTGAATGATCCTAAAAGCTAAGTTGTTGGCGACAACAGGCCCCAGTAGGGTCCCCCAAAGCAGACTGGTCCTAGGTGATGGGCCAGACAAAGAGCGATTTATGATATTTTTATGGACAGATAACCGCAAGCAGCTCAACGCACCTTGCCCTGACGTGGGTTACCCTGGAGCCAGGCCTGGGGGAGGGGCTTCCCAGAGTCTCACACTCTGAGTAGTGCCTGAAAGATTGAGATAGTGCTATACAGGTGATCAAATCAAGTTTTCTCTGCAGGGTAGCTGCCCTCTCTTGGAGTTGGGGTGAAAAGTTCAATTTTCTGGGAGATACTCAGAGTAGAGCCACTGCTCCATATTGAGAGGAACTCGTGAGGTGGTTCGGGCATCTGGTAAGGATGCTCCCTGAACACCTCCCTAAGAAGGTGCACTTGTGAATCCTCCCAGGTGAGCTGGAAGAGGTGGCTGAGGAACGAGATGTCTGGACTGAAGCTCCTGCACTCCAGAACAAGCAGCAGATGATGGATAAATGGCTAAAAATCAAAATTGAGTAAAGTGAGTTGCTCAAACAAGCAGAGCACTTGTCTCAATAAGTTCATCTAAAAGTTTTACTTACTCATCGTGAGGTCAGATTGTGGTTCATCAATCACAGCCTTAAGTTTAAGGTTTAGACAATCAGTATTTTAATTTTTAAGTGGTTGAGATTATAAACTCCATAGATTAAAATAACAGATTTTTGATGCTCAGAAGTGCTGTCCTCTTCTGTATAACTTTTGAATATAGTTTATGATTATGATAAGGAGTTTAGATCACACGTATAATAAAGTCCAGCCAACTCTGATACAAACATCGACTGAGAAATCTAAAAAAATTGATTCAGAAATTGTAAAGTAGAAATTGTGTGTTTAACGCTGTGATTTATAAACTTCTTTAAAACTTTTGTTTTGGTGACAGACACTCTGTTACACAAGGACAAATGCTCCCAAAGTCACTTTAATGAGATCCATCTTAGACTGTAATGACTTTATGTTGAAGAAGGAACTGAATGCACAACTTTTGAACCGCTCAAAAGAAATCTCACACAAACAATTTTCTATTTCAACCACAATAGGAGCTCAGACTTCAACAAAAAGAGTATTGTGGATAATTTGACAAGGCTGTAGTTAATTGAATCAAAACATGCAGGTTACCAGTGCTGGGCACCAGCCTGCTAGAGGCCGCTAAAGCGCTAATCCGCTGATAGCGGACCTAAACAATTTGTTAGCACTACAGCGGATTGACTACGGTAACTTTTATAATTCATAAGCGGATTTGCACTATTTTTATTTAAAATGCAGTACCGCTAATAACTAATTATCAGTATAAACGAAAAAACTTATTTACGGGCTCTTAAATCAACCGGACGACTGCTCACGGACCACATCCGGTCAGCGCCGGATGTGGTCCGTGAAAAAAAAGCGTCCCCCTAAGGGGCCCGCTCTCTCTATAGCAGTTAGCAGCCAGTGTGTTACTCTGCAGCCTTATTGCTTGTTTTCGAAGAGTCAGACGAAGAGTTTTTAACATGGAGGGTGAACTTATGGATGTTTCTCAGCGGCCTACGCGACGCGTCAGCGCCTCATTTGCCCTGCTCAAAATGGCGGCCGGCCACAGAAGCGAGCGCCACACGAAGGACTTTACAAGAAAACACGGTAAAAACAATTATTTCTTTGCTGAGAAAAAATATATTTCTTAGCTGATTTTTTTGAACAAGGGTTCCTGAGCTTAACAGTTTCACGAAATGGTCAAATCTGCTGGATTAAAGGGCGAGGCAAAGCTCCGCGCTGGACCGAGCGCCGCGCCACGCGCGGGGGGTTCACAGCGTGAAGCAGCATGTGGCTCCAACGTTTTCGCTCCAAATACTTGATGTCATTTGAGCAGAAGCAGGGCGGAGCGTTTAGCTACGGGACAAATTGAGGTCGCTGATTGGTCATTTGCTGACAGCCTACTGATTTGATTGACAGGTCGGGTCTGAGAACAAGTTCATTCATTCCTCCTCATCGGAGGAGGAAGTGAATGGTGACCGCTTCAAGCGATCACTTGACTTTTGGCAAAAAAACAAAAGAAAAGTCCAGATCAGCGATGAAGAAGAGGAATTTAATTCATTTGTGTGTCACACAAAACAGTCCGCCACCAGGGCAGTTTATTGTGAGACACCGCGCGCGTGAGCGGTCGTAAAATTTGAGCTTGGCGCGTTCGCGCGAGCGTTCAAAGGCTTGTGCAAGCGCAGCTCGCACAGCGTGGCCTCGCGCTAGCGCGGAGCTATGCCTCGCCCTTAAGTCAGAGTCAGAGAGTCTTTATTGTCATTTGCACCGCATGTGGTACATGCGATGAAAACGAGATTATGTACACGGGGTCCCAGTTACATCCAACAACAAATGCAAGAGAAAAACAGTAATAACATCTAGAATTAACTAAGAAAAACATCAACTAGTAATACACTAAGCCCTAATGTAGTGAAAAACATCATTATAAACAGCAGCACGAACATGAGTCTGTATGAGCAGATGGTCACAGATGAACACAGCAACAAGAAAACAGATCAGCATCAGCATGATGTGATATTTTGCAGTGATTATTCTTATTATTTATTCATGAGTCTAACAGCCTCAGGGTAGAAGCTGTTCCTCAGTCTAGTGGTTCTACATTTGATGCTCCTCAACCTCCGTCCTGAGGGGAGTGGGGCAAAGAGTGAGTGTGCTGGGTGAGTGAGGTCTTTCATGATGCAGGTGGCTCTTTTCCTGCATCTGGAGGTGTAAATGTCTGTGATGGTGGGGAGACTGACTCCAACAGACTTCTGTGCAGCCTTCACCACTCTCTGTAGAGCTTTCCTCTCTGCAACTGTGCAGCCTCCATGCCACACATTGATGCTGGAGCACAGGATGCTCTCCACTGCACACCTGTAGAAGGAGGTGAGAACTGGGCTGCTCAGACCAGCTCGTCTCAGCCGTCTGAGGAAGTAGAGTCTCTGATGACCTTTCTTGAT
>JBBPBX010016261.1:0-48395 GCA_038048925.1 Garcialebias charrua
AGTGATTTAATGATTTCCTTAACTTTGCAGAAGCCTGTTAATCACTCTCATTCAAATCATGTGTCAAAGCAGGGAAACAAGTCAAATGGTGTTCCTCAAGGATCATGGTTGGGAACCACTCAATCAACACTTTGCTTGCAAATCCAAATATTTATGAATAAAACCAAATATGCAATATTAGGGTTATGTTTAACATTAGCTACAGCTCACATTTTTACCCAACTATAAACTTTATTCTAAATAAGATAGTATTCCTGTTCTGATTAGAATATAATTCTTTCAGACTGACATTTGCCTGATCATAATTTACCTGATGGTTTGCAAATAAAACGGCCTTGTGCTACATTGGGTTTGAACTCATCCAAAGTTTCAAAACATTACATGGGTTTCTCCTTTGTCACAAATGAAACAAAACGTCTAGGTCATGTGATAACAGCAGCAATGAGGGACGAACAAAAAACCAAAACTATTATACTCGCATGAAAAAAAAAAAACTCTTTGATAATCATTTACTCTGAATAAAATCTAAACTGCAGCAAGGAAAAACATGCTGTGGTGTCTTTAGAGTAAAATTTTGGAACGTAAATGTACCCATGCGTCTTATTGGAAACAATAATCATATACAGTATGTTATTATGAAGCTTATAGATATAGCACAAACTCTTTGATAATCATTTACTCTGAATAAAATCTAAACTGCAGCAAGGAAAAACATGCTGTGGTGTCTTTAGAGTAAAATTTTGGAACGTAAATGTACCCATGCGTCTTATTGGAAACAATAATCATATACAGTATGTTATTATGAAGCTTATAGATATAGCACAGGAGTCTGAGCACAAATTTCAACACAAGCTGAGCGACAACACTAATTGTTTACTCCCGGGCCCCGGCACACTCCTGCTGCACACAAACAACTCGACAATGGATTTTGATCACCTGACAATGCTGTAGACTACGGTTTTTATTCAGTAGTAGCAACAAAACCTTCTAAATATTTAAAATGATCCAGTGTTTTCCTAGCCTGGTTAAAACCAGACCCTTGTCCTTCACTTCACTTTGTACTAGGGTCTGGGACTTCTCCCATAGACAACGATTTCTCCGGTAGATTTTTGACCGGACCAATCAGAGAACAGAAGGCGGAGTTTTGTTAGTTTAGCCTGGCGAGGTCCAGGCTATTCAGATAAATAGCTCAGAAACCACTCGGTGGATATTTTTTCTGCTACCAGTGTGTAATTATATGGCTCTAATTTACTGACTGTTGGCCTGGATGAAACATTTGAGATAAAATTCGATTTTTTATCATTTATTTTCGTAGCGCACCCGAGGCTGTTTGGAAAATGTCAAACCGAAACAATTTAAATCCAGCAGATTTGACCATTTCGTGAATTGATTTAGGAACTGTTAAGCTCAGGAACACTTCTGATATAACGTCAGCTAAGAAATATATTTTTTCTCAGCAAAGAAATAATAGTTTTTTACCTTGTTTTCATGAAAATTCCTTCGTGGCGGCAGCCATTTTAACTGACGACGTCAGTCGACGTCGTTCAAAACTCCGCCTTCTGTTCTCTGATTGGTCTGGTCAAAAATCTACCGGAGAAATCCTTGTCTATGAGAGAAATCCCAGACCCTAGTCCAAAGCGAAGTGAAGGACAAGGGTCTGGTTTTAACCAGGCTAGTGTTTTCCCTACCATTATAAAAAAGGGTGTCAGCAGAACCAAGCACCCTGCCTACCAAACCCCACCGAACAAGGAGGCGCCTGACATAGCGCTAAGCTAGTGGTGCACAATACAGATGTGCTAGCTAAAAAGCTACAGAGGCAGCACTCATAGTCCCTCACGCCGAGCAGCAGATTTTACATACGTAATCATTTTCTATTACATATAGCAATTAACATGCAAGTTTTGTTTGACACCATTTCTGCCATCTTGTTTTAAAGGACTAGAGACAGTGAATTTACAGTGATGTCTGATAAAATGTGTTTTTGCCTCATGCCATATAAATTACCTGTTTTGGTTGTTGTTTTTTCCCACACATTTTGCAAGTGAACTATTTGTTATTGTCTTTGTGTCTCAAATTTGAAGAAAAAAAGGTGTTGGAAACATAACTTGCATAGAGATTTTTTAAAAAGAACTAGTGTTTTTTTCCCCTAGTCCTTATTTGCCATTTCTACAGTGCAACTTTAAAGGGCCCTCTTTGACCCACATTAGGCATATACAACACTAGATAAATGAGTGGAGGTCACAGCAGATAGCTTGCAGTTTTGAGAGATTAAATGAACTCGGAGAGAAGCTGCAGGTGTCTCTGTTGAAGTAATATGGGGTCTGGGTGCAGGGCCAGTACATGCTTGTAAGCAGTGCTGCTGGCAGTTAGGATGCTGAGCTGACTGTGACAGACACAGTGGCCTCTTCTGTGTGTGGAGGGAGGATGCTGCCTCTGGCTTGGCTCCAGACTTCCTGCTCAGAGTCCCAACCCAATCAATTCTTTTATGTTTCCCTCAAAACAAACCTCCCGTTTGTGTGGCCTACAGGAAAGAGTGGCCGTCACTAAGCTGTGTGTTCCTCATTCACAAAGCAACTAAAAACCAGCAGCATTCTGGGACAAACGTCTTTTAGAAGCTCTTCTGACAAAAAAAAAAAAAAAAAAGACCAGGTAGTTAAAAGGAATTTTCAAAGAAATGTGATTTGCTCCAGGTGTGTATTTTTACCTTACAAAAAAAGAAAAATGTTCAGAAAATTCAAGATATTCTCATTTTTCCTAACGTTTGCACATATTTGACTTGAGTGAACATTTGCAATCATTCAACTTTGTAGATCTGAATTACTGACGACTCCTGTTTGTACTTACATTATACGTTTCCATCTTCACTCTGTTGTTGAAGAGGAAAGTGCTGAAGTTTGCCTGCTGGAAGACCTCATCGAACGCAGCTTCATTCTGAAAAGATGAATAAAATGACATTTATCTCAATCAAATGTGTCAATTTATGCAGAATTAAAAGTCAGTTTAGAAAATTATATAAAATAAAGCTGCTGTTTTTGTTGATAATTATGCCTCTAATAAGAAAGACAGTAAAGTTTCTTGTGTATGCACTCGTTTATGGAAGCATGTACAGAGAACAGCAACATAACTGCTGGTTTATTTCTAGAACTGCTCATTTTCTGAAGCAACTGGGAGGAGAGTCTCACCGAATCTTTGAGCTGGCCCAGGTACGCTGCATTCTGGCCCAGAATGGCCTCTGCGCTCTCCTGGAAGCAAGTCACCCACTGGTTGTCCCCATAATCTGCAATGTTGGCCTGACAAACAACACACGGGGGTAAAACGAACAAAAACAAAAAAGGAACAATAAATAGAAATAACACGTCACATCATTGTGAAGCTGTGTTATTGTACTTTGAATTTTTGAACTATGAATTTTTTGGATAAAGCAGTTGACAGACTAAATCCTGCTGGGACGTCTGGTAAAACGCACAACGTTGCCGTTAGTTTTCACACAGACACGGACAGCGTGAAGCAGATTCACAGCTTATTCTTTAGCTTGTGAAAAACAATATGTCAACTGGGGAGAGGAACAAAATAAAAGCTACTTATTTCAGATGCCTGGTTTCTTTTTTTTTTACTGACTGGGTTTAAGCGATTTGTTTTCTTTTTTTTATTTTAAGAAAAGTTGTTTGTATACAGACTGTGTTCGTGTGTGCATGTGCTCTGAATGGCACAGTATTAAAATGTGCAACATTTACCCCAACAAAGCCTGGAGACAGTCTAAATTTTGTCCATTACATCAAGCCTCAGACGTGGCTTTAACATTTCTAAAAAATAATTGCAGAAAGCAGTTAGAGGCTAAGTTGTAAAACAAATAACAGGCCATATGGAAGAAGAGGGGACTCGCTTGAAGGACAACATTCTGTAAAAACAGCCCAAGCATGATGTCTCACTCCCAGTTTAGATTGAAGCACACAAACGGGCATTTAAAACATGTGCATTTGTGTCAGTGTGTGTGTAGAACAGATGAAAAGAATTTTAGGGAAATCACTGCTGAGTCACTTACAGACAGGATGAGGCGGTATTTGAAGTTGGGGAACTCTTTATCACACTTCTCACAGCGGAACATGCCGTTCTGTTGGTCAATCACTTTTTTGTTGCAATCTTGGCTCGGGCAGGCCTGATAAAGGCAATTCTCCTTACGGAGATACACTATGGTGGCTATGCAGCTGTAGTAGTCGGCCTAAAATAAAAAAATAAAAAAGTCAACCAATATCTATATAAACAAATGGTCAAACACCATGCACTTTTATGATAGCTCTCCATGTCCTCATGCTGTCTGGTAAACATGTTGACAAAACTGCATGAATTATACATTAAGATAACATTTTCAGAAGCATCACAAGAGTTGTGTATAGCTAGTAAGAAACACTTTAAATACTGGTTAAAGCAGTGATTCTCAAACTGGGGTCCCCGGACCCTCAGGGGTCTGCGAGCTGGTGCTTGGGGTCCCGCAATTTTTATTTTTTACAAGCACTTAAATGTTTAACAACCCATTAAAATACACCAAAACGCAGGAAATCAGGTCTACTTTATTATAAATTTTCGGGGGGGGGGGACCCCCAGACCACTGCCTGGCCCGCGCACTATTTGCATTCTGGCACAATCATTTAACCAATGAAGACCTGTTACTTGGTCTGACTACTGCTGTTATGATTCTGTTCATTTTATGTAGAGTTTTAGGTAATAACTTGAAGTGGCAAAACATTTATTATGTTCATTGTGTGAATAGGTAAAGTTTTAAAGTGGGTTTTGATACTGTTAATTTTTTCAAAACTGTAATTTTTGAAGTTGAAATATATATTTTTTATTAAGTGTGCCTTGAATAAAAAATACCCCATGTTTAAAAGGATTTAAAAAAATAAACTGTGTTAACTCCATTAAAGAACATGTTCAGGCTGCTGTTGTTTTGACGTATTGTTTTACATTATTAGTCTTTAACGTATATCTTAGATCTTTTAGCGTACCGTTTGGCGTTTGTTTAGTGTATAGCTTAGTAGGCCTGTCACAATAAACAATAAATCATCCATGATAAATGAAAATTATCAACCTCATTTTCATTTATCAGCTTTATCGTTTCTTCGTCTCTCTCTTTCTACTGAAGACACTGGATGACAAAAATCTCAACTCCAGTGTTCTTCACTGACCTCTCCCTTTCTCTTTAAAATAAATTTTAACAATCCAAAATCATGTTTTTGGATCGTTAAAAGTAGCTAAGCTGAGAAGCTAAGCTACAAGCTAAGCTAACAGGCCGACCTCGGGAGGGGCTCCATCTTGTTGCAGCTCCAAAATTCACGGTTGAAACCTGTGCCTTCGTGTAGTTTTTCTCTGCCCAAAGACGCTGAAAACTTGTTTAATTATTTTTTTTTATTAAAAGCTTTTTGTGAAAAATGCTATGCGAAAGAGCTCAAACCAGACCTAGCGTCCACCATTTTGAGAACCGAAGAGACAGCCCATGTCACGTCACGGGGCCTCCCTCCCATTTTTCTTAAAGAAAAAAAAACGCTGCTTGCTCCCACACTATCCATCCTTCAGTTCAAACAGTCTTGTATTGCCATCCCGTGGTCGAAAAAAGGTACTACATGCAAAACAAATAAAAAATTTCTTCTTAAATTTGACAATTACTGATTATTGTCAAGGGTAGCACGGTGGCGCAACTGGTAGAGCTGCTGCCTCTCAGCGAGCAGGTCCCTGGTTCAAATTCTGGTCCGAGGGCCTTTCTGGGTGGAGTTTGCATGTTCTCTCTGTGCATGCGTAGGTTTTCTCCGGGTACTCCGGTTTCCTCCCACAGACCAAAAACATGCACGTTAGGCTGATTGGTGACTCTAAATTGTCCCTAGGTGTGAGTGAGAGAGTGAATGTTTGTTTGTCTCGTTTGTCTCTATGTGTCCCTGTGATGGACTGGAGACCCGTCCAGGGTGTCCCCCGCCCCTCGCACAGTGATTGCTGGACATGGGCACCGGCGACCCCCGTGACCTAAAAATGGAAGAAGTGGGTAAAAGAATGAATGGATGGATTGTCAAATTCCAATCAATATTACTGTTTATCGCAATAATTTCTGAGACAATTAATCACCCAGCAAAATTTGTTATCATGACAGGCCTTTATCTTAATGTAAATCTTAGATCCTTGCATATCGTTTCTTTTCATACTTTATATTTTTGCTAGTTCTGGGTGTAACTGGGACCTTGAGTACAAAATTTTGTTCCACCTCATGTACCCCATGTGATGGGAATGACTATAAAGTTGAACTTGAAAGAACAGGTCTTAAGTATTTATCTTACACCAATATCTCCATTGCATTAAAGAGACAAACTGATTTTTTATTTATTTAAATAAACATGAGGGGGTCCCTGAAATGTTTTCTCCCCTCTAAGGGGTCCCTGAACCCAAAAAGTTTAGAACCCTTGGGCTAAAACACCAAAAAATATTTGCTGACCAAGATGAAAACTAGCAAAGGAGCTGCTGAATTTGTAAGGAGGGAGCAAACTTTACATATTTATTGTACAGTACGTCAACCGCATTTAGGAAATACCACTAAAGCAGGTGACATGGATTGGATAGAAACCACTGAGAAGAAAAACATTTGGCTGTGCTACAACACCAAGACAAAATGTCTCCACGTGAGCAAATGGGTCACGCAACCTGCATGCGGTGCAGCTGCACCCCGACATCTGGCTGATGAAGTGTCCCACCTATTGCAAATCCTTGGAGAAACTCCCCAACAGAGAAAATCTGGGCCACTGCTTGTTTTGATGAAACATAACAATGCTCGCTCAAACCCACTTTACAGTTTCAATGTTCATAGTAAAAATAAATTACACCTGAATTTGCTTTCAGATCAGAACCACATATTTTCTTTGCCTTTTTAATTTAAGAAAAGGCGACAGGAATGGTCAGTAGCAGAATTCCAAAAAATTATAGTATTTCTCCTCAACTCCACGGCTGCTGCTTTTTGAATGTTTTGATTCACAATAAAAGAGCCCACAACCTACCGTAGATGCCAACCTTCATTATCTTCCATGAAGTATAACTAATAAATGTCTCCAATTAGAGTGAAATTGACCCGTGCTAAGAGGTAAAGGACAAAACAACCCTTGCTTCTTTCATGCCTGTGTGACAAGCGGTGTCAGGCCTACAAGAAGAAGGTGCCCACTTAGCCTCACAAAGGGCACTGCGTGAGTGTGGAGGCACAAACACACACTATGTTTCCATCCAATTTAAATTCGATTTTTGAGCGAATTTTAGAAAATTTCGCTAAAATGTAAATTAAAATTATGAGGATCAGAAGTGTTTCCATTAAACTGGCTTGAAGCGCATCTGCAATGCCACGCAAAGCGTCTCTACGTCAGACGTCAGCGTCATTACGTCACACGTCAGCGCCATACGTCAGACGTCAGCGTTACGCACTTCCACAGTAAACAGGAAGTAGCGTTTGAAAACAGACATCTCGGCAAAATGGAGAGAATATTTCAGGTATGTGTTGCTATCGGGCAAGTTGTATTTATTCTGTCATGCCAACTAGTTTTAGCGATGTTACATGTTGTCCGGAGCGGAAACAGCTGATCAGTCACGTGACGTGAATGTTCGCTGCGGCAGAACTGAGTCGGCTAATCTGTTTCCATCTGTCGTTTAGCCGACTCAGCTCTGAATCGACTCCCCAAAAACTACCTCAAGCGAGCGTATAAACTTTAGAGCGACTTAGAGGAAGTTAACTCGAATTATGCCGTTTCCATTTAGCTTTTCTGATGCGATGCTTCATAATGCGCACCTAGAAACCTTGATGGAAACACGCCTACAGTGACACAAACAATTAATTGCAAGAGACTTTAGTTGGAGGGGGGTTAAAAAGCTTGACCTGCCCACCCTTTGTTGATGATTTGTGAAAATGTTTGAAGCCGGCCTCTTTTGTGCATCAGGCCTCATCATGTCATCTAGAGCAGACAAATAGTGCCGATCAGAATTTTTTTTTTTTACAGACTTCACCTGAACTGTGCAATTAATCACAGTTTGAGCATGGGGGAGGGGATCCCCAGCTTAAGAGGGGAAAGAAGAACTTAACCTGCCCTGTTGGTCTCCCATGAACAGGATAGCTCACATATCTAAAAATAAATAAAAACAATGTGTGGCCTGTGAGAGGAAACACGCAGCTCAAAGTGCACGAGAATAATTAGGGCTTTAGGAAAACAACAGGCGCAGCTTTAGGCACAGAGGGAAAGAAAAAAAAGACTTCAGAATAAAATAAATAAAATAAATGGGTGCTGCTTATTTATAATGTCATTGTTTTTGCTGAACCACTTTCCAATAAGGCTCCCCTTATAGAAGGCTAATAAATAATTTATAGATATGTTATTAATTCCTCTATCCATCCATCCATCCATCCATTTTCTTCCGCTTATCCGGGGTCGGGTCGCGGGGGTAGCAGCCTAAGTAGGGAGGCCCAGACTTCCCTCTCCCCAGCCACTTGGAGCAGCTCCTCTGGGGGAATCCCAAGGCGTTCCCAGGCCAGCCGAGAAACATAGTCCCTCCAGCGCGTCCTGGGTCTTCCTCTGGGTCTCCTCCCGGTGGGACATGCCCGGAACACCTCACCAGGGAGGCGTCCAGGAGGCATCCTAACCAGATGCCCGAGCCACCTCAACTGGCTCCTCTCGATGTGGAGAAGCAGCGGCTCTACTCCGAGTCCCTCCCGGATGACTGAGCTTCTCACCCTATCTCTAAGGGAGAGTCCAGCCACCCTGCGGAGAAAACTCATTTCAGCCGCTTGTATCCGAGATCTTGTTCTTTCGGTCATAACCCAAAGCTCATGACCATAGATGAGGGTGGGAACGTACAAGCCCAAAACCAGAAAAGTTGGCACGTTGTGGAAATCGCAAATAAAAACAGAATACAATGACTTGCAAATCTTTTTCAACCTATATTCAATTGAACACACTGCAAAGACCACATACTTAACGTTCGAACTGGTAAACTTTGTTATTTTTTGCAATTATTAGCTCATTTGGAATTTGATGCCTGCAACATGTTTCAAAAAAGCTGGCACAAGTGACAAAGAAGACAGAGAAATTTGAGGAATGCTCATCAAACACTTATTTGGAATATCCCACAGGTGAACATGCAAATTGGGAACAGGTGGGTGCCATGATTGGGTATAAAAGCAGCTTCCTTGACATGCTCAGTCATCCACATAGAAGGATGGGGCGAGGGTCACCACTCTGTGAACAAATGCGTGGGCAAATTGTCGAACAGTTCAAGAACAACTTTTCTCAACGAGCTATTGCAAGGAATTTAGGAATTTCACCATCTACGGTCCGTAATATCATCAAAAGGTTCAGAGAATCTGGAGAAATCACTACACGTAAGGGGCAAGGCCGAAAACCAACATTGAATGCCCGTGACCTTCGATCCCTCAGGCGGTACTGCATCAAAAACCGACATCAGTGTGTAAAAGATATCACCACATGGGCTCAGGAATACTTCAGAAAACCACTGTCAGTAACTACAGTTCGTCGCTACATCTGTAAGTGCAAGTTAAAGCTCTACTATGCAAAGCAAAAGCCATTCATCAACAAGATCCAGAAACGCCGCCGGCTTTGCTGGGCCCGAGCTCATCTGAGATGGACTGATGCAAAGTGGAAAAGTGTTCTGTGGTCTGATGAGTCCACATTTCAAATTGTCTTTGGAAACTGTGGACGTCGTGTCTTACGGACCAAAGAGGAAAAGAACCATCAGGACTGTTATAGGCGCAAAGTTCAAAAGCCAGCATCTGTGATGGTATGGGGGTGCATTAGTGCCCAAGGCATGGGTAACTTACACATCTGTGAAGGCACCATTAATGCTGAAAGGTACATACAGGTTTTGGAGCAACATATGCTGCCATCCAAGCGACGTCTTTTTCATGGACGCCCCAGCTTATTTCAGCAAGACAATGCCAAGCCACATTCTGCACGTGTTACAACAGCGTGGCTTCGTAGCAAAAGAGTGCGGGTCCTCCCCTGGCCTGCCTGCAGTCCAGACCTGTCCCCCATTGAAAATGTGTGGCGCATTATGAAACGTAAAATACGACAACGGAGACCCCGGACTGTTGAACAACTTAAGCTGTACATCAAGCAAGAATGGGGAAGAATTCCACCTGAAAAGCTTCAAAAATTGGTCTCCTCAGTTCCCAAACGTTTACTGAGTGTTGTTAAAAGGAAAGGCGATGTAACACAGTGGTAAATATGTCCCTGTGCCAACTTTTTTGCAATGTGTTGCTGCCATTGAATTCTAAGTTAATGGTTATTTGCAAAACAAAATAAAGTTTCTCCGTTCGAACATTAAATATATTGTCTTTGCATTCTATTCAGTTGAATATGGGTTGAAAAAGATTTGCAAGTCATTGTATTCTGTTTTTATTTGCGATTTGCACAACGTGCCAACTTTTCTGGTTTTGGGCTTGTAGATCGATCGGTAAATTGAGAGCTTTGCCTTTTGACTCAGCTCTCTCTTCACCACGACAGACCGGTACAGCGCCCGCTTCACTGCGGACGCTGCACCTATCCGCCTATCGATCTCACGCTCCAGTTTTCCCTCATTCGTGAACAAGATCCCGAGATACTTAAACTCCTCCACTTGGGGCAGGACCTCCTCCCCGACCCGGAGAGGGCACGCTACCCTTTTCCGGCTCAAGACCATGGCCTCGGATTTGGAGGAACTGATCCTCATCCCGGCCGCATCGCATTCAGCTGCAAACCGCTCCAGTGAAAGCTGTAGATCACGAGCTGATGAAGCCAATAGGACCACATCATCTGCAAAAAACAGAGAAGCGATTCTAAGGTCACCAAAACGGATCCTCTCAACACCTTGGCTGCGCCTAGAAATTCTGTCCATAAAAGTTATGAACAGAATCGGTGACAAAGGGCAACCTTGGCGGAGTCCAACTCTCACCGGAAACGAGCCTGACTTACTGCCGGCAATGCGGACCAAGCTCTGACACCGGTCGTACAGGGACCTAACAGCCCATATCAATGGGCCTGGTACCCCATACTCCCGGAGTACCCGCCACAGAACCCCCCGAGGGACGCGGTCGAATGCCTTTTCCAAGTCTACAAAGCACATGTAAACTGGTTGGGCAAACTCCCACGCACCCTCCAGGACCCTGTTGAGGGTGTAGAGCTGGTCTAGTGTTCCACGACCAGGACGAAAACCACACTGCTCCTCCTGAATCCGAGGTTCGACTATCCGACGGACCCTCCTCTCCAGAACCCCTGAATAGACCTTACCAGGGAGGCTTAAGAGTGTGATCCCTCTATAGTTGGAACACACCCTACGGTCCCCCTTTTTGAATAGGGGAACCACCACCCCAGTCTGCCAATCCAAGGGAACTGCCCCCGATGTCCACGCGATATTGCAGAGTCGCGTAAGCCAACACAACCCCACAACATCCAGAGCCCTAAGGAACTCAGGACGAATCTCATCCACCCCCGGAGCCTTGCCACCGCGGAGCTTTTTAACCACCTCGGCGACCTCAGCACCAGAGATTGGAGAGCCCGATCCAAAGTCCCCAGGCTCCGCTTCCTCAGTGGAAGACGTGCCAGTAGGATTGAGGAGGTCTTCGAAGTATTCCGCCCACCGACTCACAACATCCCGAGTTGAGGTCAACAGCACGCCATCCCCACCATAAATGGTGTTGGTCGCGTACCGCTTTCCCCCCCTGAGACGCCGGATGGTGGACCAGAATCGCCTCGAAGCCGTACGGAAGTCATTCTCCATGGCCTCTCCGAACTCCTCCCACGCCCGAGTTTTTGCCTCAGCAACCACCCGAGCCGCATGCCGCTTGGACTGCCGGTACCTATCTGCTGCTTCCGGGGTCCCACAGGCCAAAAAGGCCCAATAGGACTCCTTCTTCAGCTTGACAGCATCCCTCACCGCCGGTGTCCACCACCGGGTTCGAGGGTTGCCACCACGACAGGCACCAACAACCTTGCGGCCACAACTCCGATAAGCTGCCTCGACAATAGAGGCGCGAAACATGGCCCACTCGGGCTCAATGTCCCCCGCCTCCCTCGGAACGTGTTCAAAGCTCTCCCGGAGGTGGGAGTTAAAGCTCCGTCTTACGGGAGACTCTGCCAGACGTTCCCAACAGACCCTCACAATACGTTTGGGTCTGCCAGGTCTGACCGGCATCCTCCCCCACCATCGGAGCCAACTCACCACCAGGTAGTGGTCAGTTGACAGCTCCGCCCCTCTCTTCACCCGAGTGTCCAGGACATGCGGCCGCAGATCAGATGAGACGACAACAAAGTCGATCATTGAACTACGACCTAGGGTGTCCTGGTGCCAAGAGCACATATGGACACCCTTATGCCTGAACATGGTGTTCGTTATGGACAATCCATGACGAGCACAGAAGTCCAACAACAGAACACCACTCGGGTTCAGATCAGGGGGGCCGTTCCTCCCAACCACACCCCTCCAGGTCTCACTGTCATTGCCCACGTGAGCGTTGAAGTCCCCCAGCAGAACAAGGGAGTCCCCAGGAGGCGCACCCTCCAATACCCCCTCCAAGGACTCCAAAAAGGGTGGGTAATCTGCGCTGCCGTTCGGCGCATAGGCACAAACAACAGTCAGAGCCCGTCCCCCCACACGTAGGCGAAGGGAGGCTACCCTCTCGTTCACCGGGGTGAACCCCAACGTACAGGCACCGAGATGGGGGGCAACAAGTATGCCCACTCCTGCTCGGCGCCTCTCACCAGGGGCAACTCCAGAGTGGAAGAGTGTCCAACCCCTCTCAAGGAAACTGGTTCCAGAGCCAGAGCCATGCGTTGAGGTGAGTCCGACTATTTCTAGCCGGAACCTCTCAACCTCACACACTAGCTCAGGCTCCTTCCCCACCAGAGAGGTGACATTCCATGTCCCAATGGCCAGCTTCTGTAGCCGAGGATCAGACCGCCAGGGTCCCCGCCCTCGGCCGCCACCCATCTCACATTGCACCCGACCCCTTTGGCCCCTCCCACAGGTGGTGAGCCCATGGGAAGGGGGACCCACGTCTCCTCTTCGGGCTGTGCCCGGCCGAGCTCCATGGGTAAAAGCCCGGCCACCAGGCGCTCGCCAGCGTGCCCCACCTCCGGGCCTGGCTCCAGAGTGGGGCCCCGGTGACCCGCGTCCGGGCGAGGGAAAACTTAGTCCATTAATTGTACTCATCATAGGGGTTTTTGGGCTGCGCTTTGTCAGATCCCTCACCTAGGACCTGTCTGCCTTGGGTGACCCTTCTAGGGGCATGAAGCCCCTGACAGCATAGCTCCTAGGATCATTGAGACACTCAAACCCCTCCACCACGGTAAGGTGGCAGCCCAGGTGCATAAACAATTCAATTAAACGATAGCATCTAATGAACAGTTAACATCCTGTGGCCACAACGCACAGTCTCACATCTTCCTTCTGGTCCACACGGACCTAAACTGTCCACCAGCTTGGTCAAAGTCAAATGTCTCAAGGGGAGTTGCTGCTGTGGCTATTGTCATGAGGTTTTGCAGTTTTACAGTAGTCAACAACAACGTCATGTATTTTCTTATTTTTCTTCTCCCTTTGGTTTATTGGGGGTTGGCAAAAGCCATAATGTGCAATTACCGCCACCTACCGGACTGGGGTGTGAAGTTCATGAACCGATTGGTAGAGAGTGGATGTTAATCTGTCAAACGACTGATGGCGTTTTGATTTATCTGTCATCATGTAAAACAACCAGTCAAATACAGAAAATATTCTGTTAACGCAACCTCTGATTCCAACATACAAAGCATTACAGTAATCAAGTCTGGAGGTCACAAAGGCATGGATGGCCTTCTCCAGATCACTACGGCTGAGGAGTGACTTTACTTTAGAGAGCAGACGGAGCTGAAAGAAGCTGGTCTTGACAACAGAACTGATCTGTTTATCAAGCTTTAAGTTGGAGTCAAGCTGCACTCCAAGATTTCTGACCACCGGGTTGAAGTGGGGGAGGGTAAAAGCGAAACTGGGACTGGGAAGGATGTTGCTGGTGTCACTGGGTGCACCAAATAAAATGCATTCGGTTTTATCAGTGTTGAGGTGGAGAAAGTTTTGAGAGAGCCAGTGCTTAATGTCATTTAAGCAGTTGACAAGAGTGTTTGAACTGAGTGAGGGGTTGGGAGTGACTGCAGATAGAATTGTAGATCGTCTGCGTACACATGAAAAGACAGATTATGGCGTGCAATGACTGATCTTAATGGCAGCATGTATAGAGAAAAGAGAACTGACCCCAGAATGGATCCCTGTGGTACGCCAGAGGTCAGAGGGGTTGATGAAGAGGAGGACAGATCACCTATCATGACAGAAAAAGTTCTCCCGGTTAGGTATGATCTGAACCACTCAAGGACAGCTCCCTGGAGACCAACCTGCTGAGACAAACGGTTGATTAGTACCTGATGGTCTACGGCAGGTGTGCCCAACCAGTCGCTCGCCCGCGAGCTGGTTCCCAGTCGCCCGCGAAGCGCAACCTTGCTCTAACAGCTGACGAGCCGGCTCGTCAGCTGTTAACAAGGTGACATGTCCGCTGCTAAGCTTCATTCTAACTCCGGCAGAAGAGGTGGAGGTGGGGGGTGGGAGGAGTGACAATATTCCAATGCACAGCAACGCTTTCCTCAGCCCTCCCCATCTTGTATTCTCACAGACATAGTCTCGCGAGTTTTGGATGCGGTGACACAGCGCTCTCACGAGACTTTAGGTTCAGTAGTGGAGTGTCTCGTGCGCAGAAAACATGGCAAACAAGCAAACGAAAACTTATTATTTTCACACAGAGTGGGAGGAGGAGTATTTTTTTGTTTATTCTAATTCGAAGTCTATTTGCCTCATCTGTAATTCGAGCGTTGCCTTACCCAAAAAGTGTAACTTGGAACGGCATTTCAAGACGATGCACAAACGGTTTGAGACAGATTTCCCTCCTAAAAGTTGTTTACGGACTCAGAAAGTGCGGGAGCTAAAAAACAAGTTTGCAACCCAGCAATCGATCTTCACTCGGCCCAGCACAAAAGGTAAAGCTGCTACGATCGCCTCTTACCGTGTTAGCCGCATCCTGGCTCAACATAAGAAGTCTTTCAGCGATGGAGAAGTTATGAAATAAGCTTTTATTGAGGTTGCAGATGTTCTTTTTCACCCATCCATCCATCCATTTTCTTCCGCTTATCCGGGGTCGGGTCGCGGGGGTAGCAGCCTAAGTAGGGAGGCCCAGACTTCCCTCTCCCCAGCCACTTGGAGCAGCTCCTCTGGGGGAATCCCAAGGCGTTCCCAGGCCAGCCGAGAAACATAGTCCCTCCAGCGTGTCCTGGGTCTTCCTCTGGGTCTCCTCCCGGTGGGACATGCCCGGAACACCTCACCAGGGAGGCGTCCAGGAGGCATCCTAACCAGATGCCCGAGCCACCTCAACTGGCTCCTCTCGATGTGGAGAAGCAGCGGCTCTACTCCGAGTCCCTCCCGGATGACTGAGCTTCTCACCCTATCTCTAAGGGAGAGTCCAGACACCCTGCGGAGAAAACTCATTTCAGCCGCTTGTATCCGAGATCTCGTTCTTTCGGTCATAATAAGGTCTATTCAGGGGTTCTGGAGAGGAGGGTCCGTCGGATAGTCGAACCTCGGATTCAGGAGGAGCAGTGTGGTTTTCGTCCTGGTCGTGGAACACTAGACCAGCTCTACACCCTCAGCAGGGTCCTGGAGGGTGCGTGGGAGTTTGCCCAACCAGTTTACATGTGCTTTGTGGACTTGGAGAAGGCATTCGACCACGTCCCTCGGGGGGTTCTGTGGGGGGTACTCCGGGAGTATGGGGTACCAGGCCCTTTGATATGGGCTGTTAGGTCCCTGTACGACCGGTGTCAGAGCATGGTCCGCATCGCTGGCAGTAAGTCAGGCTCGTTTCCGGTGAGAGTTGGACTCCGCCAAGGTTGCCCTTTGTCACCGATTCTGTTCATAACTTTTATGGACAGAATTTCAGAATTTTCCTCGGCCACCACCCATTCCACAATGCACCCGACCCCTTTGGCCCCTCTCACAGGTGGTGAGCCCATGGGAATACATTCTAATGGTACATCCAGACCGAACGCGATTTCAACTGCAGGAACGTCCAGTTTACATGCAAAGTCAATGGGGGACGCACCTCCAGGCGCCTCCTGGCATCTGGCGTCACGTCGCGTGCGTGTTGAGCGTGCTGGAAAAGCGTTTTCCGTGCACGTGAACCCGCGTCGCCTCCAAAGCACGCCTCCAACATGCTGAAGATTTCGCCGTTCAAACTTTCAACGCCGCTCAACTCTACCTGATTGGTTGGTGTGTCAACCAATCAGGGAGAGTCGGGGGAGAAGAGAGGGGGTCAGGGGGAGAGTCCCTATGTGACGCGGAAACCAGTGACGCGGAAACCATTGCGCATGTGACGTATTGTTTGTGGAACACAGAAAAAACCCGCGGAGTCATGGAATATGGAAGAGAAACTCATTGTAGCTGTGTGTTCGCGACAATTCCTTCACGACCAGTCAAGTCTGCTCCACAGAGACAGAAATAAAGAGCTCCTCGCCTCGCGGAGTGCATTGACGACTCGGTACACCGGTAAGCTCCTCCCACACACCCCGCAGCAGCAGGGTTGCCAGATAAACATGAATTTTATTTATTTTATTTTATTTTTTTTACCCCTTTTCAGTGCAAATGTTCACTAAACTCAACACACTATTAATCTTATCAGACCCTCACGCAGCAAATATGACAGTTTGGGTAAAAAAAATAAAAAATAAGCAACAGTACTAGATGATTCATTCATTCTTATCTGGCAACCCTGCGCATCAGTTTTCGCATCAGTTTCGCTTCTGGCTTTTTGGTCTGGACACAAAGTGCGTCCACTTGCGTGCGTGAGGAGCTTTTTGGAAGTTGAAAATAGGTTCGGTGTGAATCCACCATCACTAATCAAGTTTAAAGTGTTTGTCCAAAAAGGCCAACTTGTCCACATTTTCTGCTAAAAGCACAGATCTAGTTCCAGTGAATATTCCAGTGGTGGATAAAATCATCTCAATAACAACAGTATCAGCAGTGTGGCTGTATTTGTCCTCATTACTCACAACCTCTTCTTGGACCTGCTCCCCCAAGTGGGACAGGTCCCTGGAAGAGGACCAGCCTTAGGCCCTGTACACACGTAGCCGGATATCGGTAAAACCGAACAGTTTATCGTGCTGTTTGGCCTTTCATCCACATGTGAACTCCATGGACATCCACATGTGAACTGGGGAGGAGGGAGACAATTCAACTGACTCATAAACTGTGTTAGGATAGGCTAAGTGCTTGGTGACTGTAAAGTACTGTACATTTATCTATTTATAAATAATAATAAAAAAAAATATATATATATGCTGTACAGTATATTTTTAATAAATAGATAAATGTACAGTACTGTACAGTCACCAAACACTTAGCTTATCCGAACACAGTTTTTAAAGATGAAGGAGTGGGTTGAATTGTCTCCCTCCTCCTTGCAGGCTCCATTCCCATAAAGGGAGCTAGCTCCCTTTATGTGAAAGGGAGACAATTCAACTCACTCCTTCATCTTTAAAAACTGTTAGAATAGGCTAAATGCTTGGTGACTGTACAGTACTGTACATGTATTCATTTATTAAATAAAAAAAGTATTTATTTTTTTGTGTGATCCTACTTACGAATTTTCAACATACGAGCGGCCCGTAGGTACGGAACTCACTTGTAAGTCGGGGACTACCTGTATAGATAATACATGTTAATAAAACGACAATACCTCTTCTTGAACGGTTGTTATGAGGTGGTTAAATCCAGTGGTGTAGTCTACATTTTTGTAGTGGGTATACTGTGCTTAGAGACAAAAACCTGTCCGGAGGACCTACCGGTACTTAATTTTTCCTTTTTCTACCTAGATTACTGAGATGAATCAGGACATTTAGAGACAAAAATGCAATGTAGTGCAATGTAATTGACAATTTATTTTGAATTTTAAGCATATTTAACATTGCAAAATGTCTGTGATGCTTACATTTTAATAAATGCACAACAAACCTGAGCCTGATGACTGGATCTTGAAGGAGGCCCACTCCTCCGATATGGAGACCCTCTTTTCAGTCAGGACACCAGTTGACGTTATGGTACTGCAAACAGCACATCCTGCAGGAAGTAAATAAAAATTGTCATAATTGTATATTTTTTAATATTTCCTGATACCAGTAATAATACTAGAATCTACTGATTCACTAGACTGTAAGCATGTGTCGACAATTACATTCATTATTACCTTTCATTATTACTTGCATACACTTTTGCATTATGACCAACTAAAACGTGAAAATGAAATGATCACACACACACACACACACACACACACACACACACACATATATACTTATATATATATATATATATATATATATATATATATATATATATAATTTCTCATGTAATATACTGTACTAAACTTTTGAAAGATATGATTATCAGACTATTTTAAAATTATCAAGTCATAATATGTTAATGTTGGAAATATATCAATTAAACCTTATATACAAATTGGTTCCCATATTTTTTTATATTTACCTAATTTTTTGTTCCTCCATTCCAACCAGGGATGTCTGTTTTTAAATTCCCGAGCCTGACTTTCACTCCACAAGGCTGGCCAATTTGGATCTAAAAATGAAACAAGGAGTTTTAAAACAGAGTAAAAAGCATAGCATTTTGTTGATTATTGGAGTGACAGACTTTGTCACAAACAAATCATTTTTATATTCACATATTTATTTATATGAAATGTTACTGTAAAATTCTGGACAGTAACCGTGTTTCCATCAAGGTTTCTTGATGCGCATTTTGGAGTTTGGCATCAGAAAAGGTCGATAAAAACATGCAGTTACTTGCTGCTTGAGCTAGCTTCAGCTAACTTGTACTAGCCAACACTTACCTGGGGAAATGCAGATATCAACCTCATTATGGCTGGTTTCGGCCGTCGAACTGGTAGGTTCTTCTAATGTTGTCTCTGTAGCTTCGGGTTCAGCTGGTTTATAAAAACATTCAAAAAGTGTAGCTTGTTTCCTTTTCATTTTGAGTCTGTCGTCGTTAGCGAAAATGCTCTACCTACACCGTCTGTCCCCTGCATCCCGAGCAGCCAATCATAAAGGAGCTTCTTAAGAAACCAATCACAGAGCAGAGAACTATGGTAGTGAGCTCAGCTCAGCCAATGGCTGTGAGCCTCACGTACAACAGAGGAACACGAAACCATGGCAACCGCGAGAGGCGCGGCGCAGTGAAGAGTCCTTATGAGCAGCGAACATAATTTATCTTTATGCAACGCGTGTTTGTTGTCACGTTACGTATCATTGGGCACATTTAAGTGGTTATACGGAAATCCCCAAGCTTTTCTAGTGGGTATACGGCGTATAACTGCGTATCACGTAGACTACACCACTGGTTAAATCGCTCAGTCATCATCAGGGCTTTAGCTCCAGGGCTTGTTGACAACATCAGTTTTAGTTTTTTCATGAAGTGATGAACTTTTTTACTTTCGGTTCTGTAGCGGAACTTCAAAACAGTCTGAAGTGTTGACATGATGGATATCATAGTGGGACTCACGAACTTTAAAGCCTGCAGTGCACATCAACAACATTCAGTCGAGAGCTTTAAAAACTTCTACAGCTTGTGTTATTGATCTGGACAGATCTGATTTACCTGATGAAGCTTGTTTAAATGCAGCTGTTAGTGCTGTTTGCAACAAGCTGCTTTTTTTGCTTTTAGAAGAGATGTTCACATTGGGATGACGTTGTTTCAAGTCCGTTACCAAGTTAGACGTGTTGAAAAAAAGAGGAAAAAAACGTGTTGCAGCTGCAGATCGGAGCGCTCCTCTGCACGTCCGCAGCAATCTCCGTGAAACAATGTCCACACACAGCTTTCTTCTTCTTCTTGTGCACACACAGCTTTGGACTTAACGTTCCTAAACATGAGACTGCAGCGAGAAGCTAATGCTGCGTGTGCTGCAGATAATAGCGCCGTGCTGAAACTCGCCTAGGAATTTTAGTTCCGGGGCGCATATATTCCCCCGTTAAAAACGTTTGATGAGTGAAAAAATAACCGAAACGGTACGCAGGTGGACTGAACCGAACGTGCTATACCGAAACGCACCCACATGTACTGTTACACCACTATTGACTATCAAACATTGAATTCAATAATGCTCACATAACACAAGGTTATTCATTTGACATAATTGAATTAACACATAGTAAAAGAGTAAGATAGTCTCTTGTGATTTATTTGTGTTTTGATTCAAATAAAAATAAAATGGTGTTAATGCCTTGCACTAAGATTCAGTGGAAAGGTGTGTATCACTACAGTCCTCCCTTTTGGAAGTTATCGCCTGTTCATGGGGATGAGTTCCAACATGAAAGGATACCACCAAATGTCTCTGATCTTGATGTAATCCAGCAAACAGAAAAAATAATATATTATAATCCCATAATGTTTTTGGTAATTCCATACTGTTTGTAGGTAATCCCATTGCGGCAAATTTATAATATTTTGGAAACTGAGTCTGTAATCCCTTGGAGAACAAAGTTTACAATCCACAGCGGTAATTCCACAACGATTAGAGTTGTTGATTTCATCAGTAAAAATTGTTTTGGTATCAGCATGTAGAAGGGGATCCCTTGGATTGAGGCAGAGGAGGCGACTCTTGGATGAAGGTTGAAGACCAACGTCGGAGTTGCAGGTCCCCACATTGAAGGTTGTTGGCTGGTTGGTTTCCAGTCCGTGCCACTCTGGTTCTATGTGTCATGCATTTATGAGGTTTTAGGTGGGCTTATGAATGGGATTGTACATTAAGCCTTACCTATATGCACCTTGTGTGTAAGCTATCATGGTGCAGATCCAAGGTGAACTATGTTGGCCTACTTGTAGGTCCAGACAGAGTACAGCCACAGCTGATTCATTTGTGTTTTGATTCAAATTAATAAAATAAAATGGTGTTAATGTCTTGCACTGAGATTCAGTGGAAAGGTGTGTATCACTATACAGTTACATATATTTGAGACAGGCCTTTTAAAGCATTGCTCAATTCTGTAAAGTTTTTTTTTGTGATCGTTGTAACCATATATAATACTGTATTATAAAACAAACCTCTAAATGTGCATCATTCACCACCAAAAGTTTACACTATAATTTGTTATTACCGTAATAAGTAAAATCAGTTGTTTTTATTGGTAACAATTACAAGTTGTTAGTTTACTTTCAGACATTGACAAGTACAATTGAGGCAGTTTGTCTCACAATGGCTATGGATGGATATAAATTCAAACTTAGTTCATGTGAACACTACATGCTCTCGTCAATATTTAATTTATTTTTGTGCATTACTGATAAAACAGCTTGACAAATCTCAGGAAAAATCATGTAATATTGGATCATTTTCCTCGATAAATGACCAAGTATAATATTTTGTCTCATTTGTTTAACTGGGTTCTCTTTATCTACTTTTAGGACTTGTGTGAAAATCTGATGATGTTTTAGGTCATTTTTATGCAAATATATAAAGTTTTAAAGGCTTCACAAACTTTCAAGCATCGTATGTGTGAATTTAAAGTTATAATTGTGCCTGATGTTAACGTTTTCTGTGGTCCCTGCAGATGTTCAGCAGATGGTTCTGATTAAAGAAGCTCCTGAAGTACAGATGCTTGGGGTGGATCAACAGGATCCAGAGACCCTCAACATAAAGGAGGAAGATGAGGAACTGTGGACCAGTCAAGAGGGAGAGCAGTTTTGTGTGAAAACAGAGACTGATGACCCCGGGTTTGCATTCACTGCTGTTCCTTTGAAGAGTGAGGAAGATGAAGAGAAACGTCTATTTTTACAGCTTCATCAGCACCAAGTAAAAGAGGAAGATCTTCCAACCAGCAGTTCAGCTGACCAGATGAAAGCATCAACTGGTGGAGAGGACTGTGGAGGAGCAGAGACTACCAGGAACCCAGATCTAAATACTTATGGAGATGATTGCAGCTCTTCAGAGACTGAAGTCAGTGAGGATGATGAAGGTGATGATGTGAATGACTCTGACTCTCAGCTAAAAGACTTATCAGACTCTGGGTCAGAACCTGAAGACGGTGACAAAGACTGGAAGAAGAGCAGAGCTCCTGAGTCAGGCGTAAACACTGTCAACAAATCTTGCAGCTTCACTGAGCATGGGAAACAATTTCACAAGACAAGTCAGTCAGTGATGTCTTCAAGTTGTTTGGTTGTCAAGGAATGTGTTGAAGTGAAGAAAACTGGAGGCTCAGTCGAGAAAAGACAGTCAAGACAGACCTCATTTAGTTGTAAAGACTGTGGAAAAAGATTTAACAGAAAGGGTGATCTAAACAAACACATGATAGTTCACACAGGACAGAAAGCATTTGTTTGTGATCTTTGTGGACAAAGGTTTGGACGGAAGTCAACTTTAAACACACACATGATAGTTCACACAGGACAGAAAGCATTTGTTTGTGATCTTTGTGGACAAAGGTTTGGACGGAAGTCACATTTAAATACACACACGATAGTTCACACAGGACAGAAAGCATTTGCTTGTGATCTTTGTGGACACAGGTTTGGATGTAAGTCAGATTTAAACAAACACATGATAGTTCACACAGGACAGAAAGCATTTGTTTGTGATCTTTGTGGACAAAGATTTGGACGGAAGTCACATTTAAACAGACACATGATAGTTCACACAGGACAGAAAGCATTTGTTTGTGATCTTTGTGGACAAAGGTTTGGACAGAAGTCAAATTTAAACAAACACATGAAGATCCACATAGAGAAAAGCAGTTTAACTGAATAATAACCTTTGTTTTGTCTTTTTTAATCTCATATAAAATAACGCATTCCTTTCAGTAATGTTTTTTCTTTGTACCTTTATTAACAAACGTTTGATTTTTATTTTGTTTTTTTACTCAAATGTATTCATTTTTAAAATATAACACTAACTATATAACAAAGTAAGTTTATACAACACATAAATAAAATGAAGGGTAGCAGTAAGAAGAAAAAAAAAATCCAATTTCATCTGCCCCCTCATTACAACCAATCAAATCAAACAACAATCATCTTTAAGTAACTTACCGGTAACAAAAAAACAAACAAACAAAAGAAAAACAATTCACCATACGGTAATTATCGAACTACAAAGCAACATACATAACAGTATTTCATTTATATTTTTGCAATAGTCCAGTTTTGATCATTTTCTTAAATGTAATCATTGTTTTTGCATTTTTTACTTCAGTCTCCAAACCATTCCACAATCCAATTCCTTGGATTGAGGTTGACTGACCCTTCAAACTTGTTCTACATTTTGGTTTAACAAATATCTCTATTCCCTTGAGATTATAACAGCTTCGCCGTTTAACAAAACGCATTTGTATATTTACAGGCAGTTCATTTTTATGAGCTCTATACATAACTAATAAAATATTATGATCCACCAAGTCATGGAACTTCAACAATTTCAGTTGATCAAATAACGTGTTGGAAGGGTGACAATAATGTTTTCCAGTGATTATTCTTACAGCTCTTTTTTGTAGCAAAAAAATAGGCTTTGTAAATGTTTTACAAGCTTTACCCCAAACAACAATACAATAAATCAAGTGTGGAACAGTAAATGTATTATACAACAAATACAGAGCTTTGTCATTTAACAAGTTCCTGACTCTGTATAATACTGCAATAGATTTAGCTATCTTTGTCCTAACAGAATTTATGTGATGTTTCCACGTCAATTTGTCATCAATGATAACACCCAAAAATGTCCCCTCATTAACATGACAGATCTCAGCACCATCAATCTTAAATGGAACATTAACGGTTTCTTTTTTTTTAACTGAATATCATGTACCGTATTCACCGGAGGAAAATACGCTCCGGTGTTTTGGACGCTTTGTCCAATTATTAACAATAAACAAGAAAAAAACGTACACAATACGCCCCGGTGTTTAATACGCGTCATCACCACGCGACGCGTCAGCGCCTCATTTGCCCTAATCAAGATGGCGGCGACAGAAGCAAGCGAGTACGAAGATCTTCACAAGGAAACACGGTAAAACAATTATTTCTTTGCGAGAAAAAAAATATTTCTTAGCTGACTTCATAGCAGACGGGCTCCTGAGCTTAACGAAATGTTCAAATCAGCTGGATTTAAAAAAAAAAAGTTCGCTGAATTTTAGGCAGGCGCCAGGCGGGTCAAACCGGACGCTTTCTTTCTTTAAATTTAGCTAAATAAACGCTTAAAAAATATATTTCTGAGCTGACTTAATAGTAGACGTACTCCTGAGTTTAACGAAATGTTCAAATCAGCTGGATTAAAAAAAAAAGTTCGCTGACTTTTATGCAGGCGCCAGGCGGGTCAAACCGGACGCTTTGTTTCTTTAAATTTAGCTAAATAAACGCTTAAAAATATATTTCTTACCTCACTATAGCAGACGGGCTCCTGAGCTGAACCAAATGTGAAATCAGCTGGATTTAAAAATCCGCGGTGTGGTTTATGAGTGGTATCTTGCAAACAAAAACAGCTACATCCACAGCAGGGAGCGGGCAGCGACAGAGTCATCAGTCCGACCAAAGGAGGCTTTTTTCGGACACAGCAAGTAGAAACTTCTGGAAGTGGCCCCTCTTCCTCTTCACTCTCTAACACCACCGCTTGAGGTGGAGAAGTGTCACGAACACATCTGAAGGTCGTGGGGTGGAGAAAGAGTAACCACGCTGAAAGGGAATAGCTTGGCTGCACGGACTTTATTCAGCTGTTCAATACAACGTCATCCCCTCATGAACGCTGCCCGCGTCTGCCGTTGTTTGAGTCCTCTGCTGGCTGCTGCCTACAGCGCCCGTATAGCGGCCGAAACTGGTACTGCACCATTTTCGCCAAAAATGAAAAACGAAGAATCAGAGCGAAAAATTAGTCTAAAAATATGGGAAAAAATCCATAAATAATACTCTTCTGTGTTTAATACGCTGGACATTCAAATGAGCAAAAATACTGCGTATTATAGACCGGTTTTTACGGTACTTAGTTTTATCTAAATTCAACGATTATTTAGTTTAAAGATTATTTAGTTTAAACCAAGTTTGTATTTTAACAAATACTGCGTGCTTTGAAGCAGGCCGATCCTCTCTTATACTAGGTGTTGGGGTTTTGGAGGAAAGGCCAATACCCCAGTCGAGAGGAGCGGGCCTAGCTGTCTTCCGCCACATTGGTTCTGCTTCGTCAGTGGGACCGGTTCCTAGAGAGAGAGGGAGTTCTCTATCAAAAGATATTTAGATCAGATGGTGGTGAGGTTGTGTTCCAGTTGGTGTTACCCAGGGTACTTATTAAGGATGTTCTGACCCAAGTTCATGAGGAACATGGTCATCAGGGGGTGGAGCGAACTTTGGCGCTTTTACGATCCCGGTGTTACTGGCCTTATATGGCCTTTGAAGTGGTCCAATGGTGCCAGGCTTGTGAAAGGTGCCAAGTAGCGAAGGTTGTTCACCCCAGAGCTCATGGTTATATGGGACATTTACTGGCGTCACGTCCCAACAAAATCTTAGCCATTGATTACACCACCTTAGAGCCCACCCAGGATGGCCTGGAAAATGTTTTGGTTTTGACAGATGTGTTTAGTAAATACACTGGGGCTGTCCCCACACAAGATCAGTGAGCTGCCTCTGGCAAAGGTTCTGGTATCTGAATAGTTTTATAAGTTTGGTGTTCCTGCTCGGTTACATTTCGACCAGGGTCATAATTTTGAGAGCTTGCTTATTCAGCAGCTGTGTAGCTTATATGGCATTGTAAAATCATTCACCACTCCCTACCATCCAGAAGGAAATGGTCAATGTGAGCACTTCAACCGGATGCTGCATAACCTGTTAAGGACACTGCCTGTGTCTCGGAAAAGAGATTGGCATGCCTGTTTGCCTCAGGTTCTTTATTGTTAAAATACGACTCCTCATCAATCTACTGGGGCGTCACCTTTTCTTTTAATGTTTGGTCAGGAACCCAGACTGCCCCTAGATTTCCTGTTGGGTAGAGTTGAGAGTCCAGTTGGTGGGTCGGTCCATGAGTGGGTTCAGGAGCATCAAGCTTGTCTGCAGGTAGCCTTTGAGGGGGCTAAAGCACATCTGAAACAGGCTGCGGATCGCCGAAGGCATGCCCACGACACCCATGTAAAACCTCTGCCCTTAGAGTAAGGGCAGTTGGTGTCTTTGCGTGACTTTACTGCTAGGGGGCCTCATAAGACCAGGGACCGATGGAGATCCGAGAAATATAGAGTGTTGAGGGCACCAAAAGCGGGTGGCTCTGTTTACACCGTCGCCTCCATGGATGACCAGACCAAAATAAGACAGGTGCACCGCACCATGTTAAAGCTTGTGGTTGGTGTTGTTCCTCCTGATCCCATTCCTCCCCATGAATTGCCTCCTGTAGAAGAGGGATTGTCTGAGGATGATGACCCATTTGATTATGATCTGTTTGTTTGCAAACAGCAACCCCTGGTGGTTGCTTCTGCCCTGCCTTCAAGTGAAGCACCGCCTCTGGCTGCGTCCCGAGAACCGGGGGCACCATCTGGACCCGTGGTATCTACTGAATGTTCTGAAACTGTGCTTGTCCCCCCTGCCAGCTGTGCTGACCCAGTGGTCCTACGGCTCTCTAAACGTGCCACTGCTGGACAACATTCTAATGTGCACCATCTCCCAAGATCGGCAGGAGACCTCCTTTTGGGAGGTTCTTCCTCATCCTTGTCAACTATTTCAGCTTGTTTTGGAGCTGATAGGATCAGTTTTTAATAGATCATCGTCGGGTCGCCGATACAAGAGAAGGGGGTAGAATGTAGTGGTAGAGGAATGCACATAATTATACCTCAATAGCTCTCAGGTGCGAAGGTCCGGTTGGTAGTGAGCGTGGTATATAAGCAGCTGCTGCATTCAGTCAGAGATGTTGTCTACGCGCTCCCGCTGTGTGGCTGGTGGCCCATGGGTTTTGGCCGTAAAAGGCAACCAATCGCCGAGTGTGGTGCGGACCGTTTTGATTCCTTGCCGGTGGGTGTTTTCTTTTTCTGCACTATCGCTGATATCGGACAGAAACTCTAAATGGAGGCATTGTTGTAGGTAAAACGCTGCGGCGCTGCGCTTCTCCTCTTCCTAGTTCTAGGAGTGTGTGTGTGTACGTGGTTGTTTGGATCGGCAGGTAAGGAATTAATTCTCATTGTAAGCTCTGGTCATTGCAGATGTACAGAAAATAGTGATTAATTAACTTTCTTAGGTCTCCCCCACATCAGGACCACTGCTGCTCTGTTTCCGGAGACTGCTTTATTTCTGAGGTCCGCTCGGTTTCCATGGCGGCTCTGTCTGGGATCTCTGCACGAGTGTTTTAAAGACGGACGGTGGTGTAGTCAGCCATCATCCTTGAAGCGGTGCTTGGAGTGTGACGTCAGCACGCCCATCTGCCTTTTGATGTGGCGTGATACGAGTGCCACGCCGGTCCGGATGATGATATGTATTTGCTGGATTAATTAGTAATTCATTATTTATAGGGTTTAAAGTTTTTTTGGTTTTGTTTATTCGGTTGGGTTGAATAAATACTGAATTTTAAGGATGTTTTAAACTAAACTGTTAATAAATTATTCTGCTATATGGAGAAGTTGTCCCGGATGTTTCAATCTATGCAAATCGAACCTGCGGGCCTTAAACCAAAAGGTAATGTTCTCTGGGTGAAATTCCCAGGGTGGCGTTGTAAGAGTTTTCATGATCTGAGAACATGCAGTAATGCCACATTTGAGACAAACGATTTATCACGATTATAACAAAAATTTATTCAAGAAACCTCCCAATATAAATCATCAAAGTCAACTTTATTGTCAGAACTGCAATATGTACAGGACATACACAGGATTGAAATTGCGTTTCTCTCAGTCCCTCGGTGCAACAGTAACCATTTAAACACTAAAACACTAGAACATTTAATAAACATAAGCATAAAATAGTAAAAGTGTAACACTGTCCTGAGTTTTTGCATAGTAGTATAAAAGTATGAAAATTTACACCAACACTAAAACACTAAACATTTAATGAACATAAGCATAAAATGAAATAATAAAAGTGTAATACTGTCCTGAGTTTTTGCATAGTAGTATAAAAAAGTATAAAAAGTATATCTATAAAATAAACTGAAGGTTCTAGCATTGACATTTGCAAAGAGTGGCAAAGCAGCATATGAGTTAATGTACACAGTATATGTATGAGGTAGTTGATGTTGGTATAGAGGCAAAGTGGCATATGCAGTAAGGCACATAAGGCACATTGGGCATCCTTAAATAAGGCTAGTCAGAGAATACTGTATATGTATCAGCAGTAGTGTAGATATAAAAGTAGTGTAAATGTAAACAGTAGTAATAAATGTAAACAGTATTAATAAATGTAAACAGTGAATGTAAACAGTAGTATGACTATAGGCAGTAATGTAATACAAACATTAGTGCAAATATGAGAAGTAGTGCAAACTGAATGAGCACATGACCGAGAGTTTAGTGAATAACCCGTTTGATGACACAGAGTCCAGTGTTAAAATCTTTGTGTTGTGTGGTAATGTGTGAGAAAGTTTTTTGTGTTAAGGCAGTTCAAATGGGAGGGGAGGCAGAGCAGGCAGAGTGTTTAGCATCCTGACTGCCTGATGAACAGAGCTGTCTCTCAGTCTGCTGGTTCGAGCCTGGAGACTCCTCAGTCTCCTCCCTGATGGCAGCAGTCTGAAGCAGCTGTGTAGTGGGTGTGTGGGATCACCTGCCATGCAGAGGGCTTTCCGAGTGAGGCGGTTGCTGTGTAAGTCCTGTAGTGAGGGGAACGAGGTGCCGACGATCTTCTCAGCTGCTCTCACGATGCGCTGGAGGCTCATTGAGGCTCATGGGACCATGGTGACTTCTGCTCATTCCAAATTCATCAAATGGCCTGTATCTCCTGAAGTGAAAGAGAACCATTTTAAAATAATTAAGATTTATCCCGTAGCCATGTTTCTGCACAGAAGATTTAAATTTGAGGTTGATTTGTGTGCCTTTTGAAAATCCGAAGGTGAATCCCTTGAGCATTTGTTTGTTTCATGTCAATATTCTCTAAGTTTTTGGACTGACATCACAAACTGGATTAATCTAAAACTCCACATTCCTTCATTTGATACTGATGCCATTTTATTTTATGTAGACAACTTAAGCTCAGCTTACTCCGATGCCATAAATATAGTCATCCTTATAGCAAAGTACCACATTCATTGTAGTAAGTGGAGGGATAATAAGCCCTCCTTCCCATGTTTCATGAACGAATTCAAGTCCTACTATTCATTAAGTAGATTAACAAACTGGAAAACTGCTAGAACCATCTCACAACAGTTATCTAAAAACTTGCTGTTTTAAGTTTCTAATATTGTCCTGCTCCTTCGTGTACTTTTTCATTTATTGTATTTTGATACATACTGTATATATTTCTCAACTTTCATCATTTTGTAAACCGCCCCCTTGCTTGTAAATTGTAGTTATGATATCCTTCACGAGAGTTTGTATATATTTTTGCTTATGTAGTGTTCTGTAGTTCTGTTTGTTAATAAAAAAATAATAAAAAATGTATACTGCGGTTGTAGTACCTTCCCAACGCCACACGAGGGCGCCCCCTTTATTTGATATGTCATGACTCATCAGAAGTCAGCAGTGAGTAGCTGGGAGCTGGACACCGCAGCTGGACCGTGTGCACGTTAGCTGCCCTGCTCGACAGTCTGTCACTGTAACTCTACATGCTGACACACACAGCATTCTGGGCCTTGTTGCATCTGCAGCACAAAAATACAGAAAACTTTACATTGTGGTGAAAGTTGCTCCGGTCACTTTGGAGACGTGTCCTGTGTTCACTTGTATCCAGTTAAATGGGTTTCAGTTTCCTGCTCTGGTTCGAAACTGAAAATACTCCAAGTCATGAATGAAGCTGGTGTTTAAATGGAGCCTGTGCAGGAACAACAACTTCTTGTTTGTCTTTTTGTGTCCACAGAGAGAAAAGACACTCGGAGACTCTGAGAGGAGACCAAGAACGTTGAGTCAGCACTTTCTCTGATCCACATGTGTCCTTTGATTTTCTTCTTCTGTCCACACTAAATGGAGTGTGAACACACTGAACACGTTCACTTTCATCTCTCCTCAGAGTTTTACATCAAACCAGGTGAGTTCACCTGCAAGTGAAGGACTTTCTGTCTGAGCTGTCTGAGAGGGTTCAGGTTAGGGGGGCCCTGCCAGCGAGGCACAGCAAACAGCTGAGGGCCACAAAATACATTTGAATTGTCTAAAGCAGGGGGTCCCAACCACCAGGCTGAGGACCAGAACCGGGCTTTGGATCATTTGCTGCATCAAAATACACAAAGTTTGATTTAGATTTATTTTCCTGGTTCTGTTAGTCTGCATGGTATTTTATTTTGAAAATCAGTCCCAGCCTTGTCTCAGTGTCTGTTCTTTTCTTGCAGCTCTCAAACTAACTTCATGAAAACTGAGTCCAAACCAAACGTTGCTGGAGAACTGGTTTCAAAAAGGAGAAAGGCCTAAAGATGAGTCAGCAGAAGCTCCACAGCTGCCACCAAAAAGAAACTAACCAGAGTCCTCCCATGATGCTTCATGGCATCAGGTGAGGCGCACGTGCTGAGCGCGCTCTGTGTCACATGTAGCGAGCTGCTGTCCAGTGAAGCCCTGAAACCTAAATGTTAGCAAACTATCTGTGAAACTGACTGAATTATAGACATTTCTGTGTTTCTAACATGAGTTTTCTGTTCAACCATCAAGAACTGGATCGGCTCCAAAACTTAAATCAGTTGTAGACGTACATCCACTGATTATCTCTGGAAAGTTTCATTAAAATATCTTCACTGGTTCATGAGATATTTTGCTAACAGACAGAGTTGAGTTTAAGAATTAAATGTCAGAATTTTAAACCAAGGTCTCAGACAATCTATTAGTGCTCAGACTGTGTGTTGGGGATTCCTCTCAGCTACTACCACCCCAAACGTCACATCAATATCTGTAAAACTGAATTATAGACATGTTTTATGTTTTTAAGTTCAGTTAACTGTGGCAGCCATTGTAACTTCAGCTGACTCCAAAAACTAATCAGTTGTAGACGTACATCCAATGATGACTTTCTGCAAGTTTCACTACAACTCATCCAGTGGTTCATGAGATATTTTGCTAACAGACAGACATTGTGACAACAAGTGTAAAGTTTCCAGTGAGTCTCTGCAGCTTCTTCTCTCCTGACTTCTCTGATCAATAATGTTGAAGTGATGGATCCTGCAGAGTGATCACATGACAGCAGCAAGAATGTGACTGAAGAGACAGGAAGTAAAGCAGGAAGACTGAAGCAGCATGAAAATGAAGACGTGGACGGAGAAATGAGCTCCATGAAGCGTTTGGACTCTCCATTTGGACAGAGCAGCTGCAGCTGAAGCTCTGATTCACAACAACACAACAGCTCTGCTTTAGAGACAACAAGACACGTCCTAATGTCCACTTGTTGTCCACACTGTCCAACTGTCCAATCAAACAGCTGAAAGACTGAAAGGTTTTTATTCTGATATTTTACTGACACACATTGTTCATACATGACCCGACCACAACCTGTGGGTCAGAACACTCTGGACCTTTAACACGGGGCTCTTTTTATTATTTATGAGCTCTTTTTCATTCAACCTTTATTTATACAGGTTGATCCCATTGAGCCTCGGGGACTCATTTACAAGAGAGACCTGATTTTAACAAGGAGTGACGACAACAGTGGACAACAAATGAATCTGGATCCATTTTTGAAATGCAGCTGATTAGACCAATATAGTGCATTTATTAAGGAAAAGTTCAACTGAGACACACCTTTGATATAATTTCAAACAAACAAATAATTGTTTTTAAGTGTTAATCTTGTTACATTCTTGTTAAAGTCCTCCCGTGCACGCTCCCACGGCCGCCTTTTGGCAGCCAATCGATTTTTGGCACAACACCGGCCCACGTTTCCGGGTGGTCCACGGTGACGCATAATAGATGTGACTTATTTATGTTTTTTCCACTTTATTAGACATTTTTGGACTGATGAGACTTATACGGTGGTGCAACGTGTACAGCTGCAAGTACAGTAAATGTAACTTGCTCTTTCTGTGAAGGTCACCTTGAAGATGTTTTCTCTTATTTTGCTCTTGCTCCTTCTCTCCTCAACTATGTGAAGATCTCTGCATCCTGACTTCTACTTCTATTGAACCACATTTGTCCCTTTGCTTTGAACACTTGTTATTTGGCTTCACTGACCAACCATCGGCTAAAAGAAAATATTTTATATCATTAATCTCATTATATATTTAGACAAATCCACAAATGCTGTTACACTAATCAAAAACCACTTATTTCCATTTTTGAAAATGAGGTCAAACAAAATATTAAAAATAGACAGTCCACCAACATGAAACCATAAAACTTGTACTTTATGTATCTCTTTAATGTATTTGTGTAACATGTTGTTCTAATTCTTTGACTTGATGTTTGTAACCCCCTGGAGACTGTCTTTATATTGTATTGTTGTTGTTCTTTGTATTTACAATAAAGTACAAAATAAACCAGTACTATACAGAAGTATTATTTATAACGCAGCTTCAGATACAACTTTAGAAAAATGAAACATCATTCAAATCAGACATTAAGAATGATTACAGGTGCCTTTAAACAACACATACAGGATGAAGATTAGTAGAAATGGGAGAACCAGCACTGAACACCAGAATGGACCAGTTGGCTCTAAACTAAATGTAAAAGGTCCTGAACAGAAGGATCAGACACAAGAAGTGTTCAAACCATACTGGGAAAAGACCAGAACCATTTCAAAAGCTTTGGTTGGACCATAAATCAGAAAACTACAGAAATTCACATCAATAATATTAATGTGAGCCCAACAGAACCAGAACCAGTCATACAACCATGGATACTCACAGACCCAATAGTAGATCTGAAATTAATAGGAATAAATAATTACATTCAAATACAGTTATGGAATACATTAATCAATAATATGGATTCATTAAATGAAATAGATATAAAACTGAGTCGAGCAGAAATAAAAAGCATTGAAAAGGAAAAAAGAGTTAAAGATGGAAAAACAACAAGAAGAAGAAAGAAAAGGTCGATGGTTTTATAGAATTCAACAACAAACAGGAGAAATGAGGAGATCTGAAAGAAACAGGAGGAGGAAACATCACATCACGTCTCAGATTTGGACACACAGGATTGAACAGAACATTATTCATAACAGGGAAGCATCATAAATGTGACTACTGTGGAGAAGATGAGACCATAGAGCATGAGTTATTGAACTGACAGAAATACAGACATGAAAGAAGTCAACTCAGTCATCCGGGAGGGACTCGGAGTAGAGCCGCTGCTTCTCCACATCGAGAGGAGCCAGTTGAGGTGGCTCGGGCATCTGGTTAGGATGCCTCCTGGACGCCTCCCTGGTGAGGTGTTCCGGGCATGTCCCACCGGGAGGAGACCCAGAGGAAGACCCAGGACGCGCTGGAGGGACTATGTTTCTCGGCTGGCCTGGGAACGCCTTGGGATTCCCCCGGAGGAGCTGCTCCAAGTGGCTGGGGAGAGGGAAGTCTGGGCCTCCCTACTTAGGCTGCTACCCCCGCGACCCGATCCCGGATAAGCGGAAGAAAATGGATGGATGAATGGAAGAAGTCAACTGATGAACAGTCTCACTGAAATCAAAGAAAGATTTGATACAGATTAATTATTGCAGAATTCAAAACATAATGGTGCTCAGGTTTTAATACAATATCTGAAACAAGGAGTTTGAAGGAATTGTTATTAATTAATTAATTAATTAAATGGTAATCAATAATTAATTGTTTTATTTGTTTGTTTGCATTGTTTCAGTCCACCTCCTCACCAGTTTGTGGTGGTAATTCACCAAATTGTTATTTGCAAACCAACAATGTTGTGTAACAGTGTTGTTGTTTAATGAATTTGATCAAAATGCTCCGTATTTATAATATTTTTCTTGTTTTGCAGAAAAAAATTATCTAGTAGTTATTAGAAATGTTTCTTTTAATATTTGGGGAAACTAGTTCCATGTAATCCAGGTTCCTTTTGTTTGTGTAGTGACGACGCCCCCTGGTGTTTTTTTTATATAAAAGAAAACAAGTACAAAAAAAACTTACAATGTCAAACATGGCTCGCATATCATACTGTATATGGCATGCATATCACAAAAGAGAATAAAGGCACATAAACAAAAACAAAAATGTGTTTTGGGCAGCTTACAACAGAAATTCGTTACAGATTGTTTTAGTTTTTAAAGCTTTGGCATTAGTACAGTACTTTAAAGTAGCTATAGGTAAGAGGAAATATAATTAGAAAACACTATAAATCTAGGTTTTAGCAAGGAGAATTTACAACTGTGGATGTAAAATTTGGCTAAGAGTAGTATTAAATTTACAACAAAAACCCTGATGCATGCTCAATAATCCAGGTAGAAAAATCTAAAAAAGCTAAGTCTGGTCCTCTGGACATTCAAAAAAACAAAACAAAGCAAAAAAACTGTAGAAACGTTTCGTCTTTCGTCCGAAAGACTTCCTCAGTCTGAGATGCTGTATTCAGCTCAGTCTTATAGTTTTGTTTTGTTTTTTTGAATGTCCAGAGGACCAGACTTAGCTTTTTTAGATTTACAACAAAAACTTTCTTACTTGAAATATTTGGACAAAAGAAACCAAACAGTATAATTTTAGCGTCAAAATGTCTAACTTTCTACATACATGAAAATGTCTTTCCAGAACAGCTGAGTATGAGAACAGTCCCAGAAGAGATGGATGATGGTCTCCTCAGAGCTGTGGCAGAGTGAACACATTGGGTCTACGTTTGGACGGTACTTGGAGATTATATAGTTTACAGGATAACATTTATGCAGAATCTTTAGGGACACTTCTCGAATCTTATTAGTTATAAAGTATTTTCTAGGTAACAACCAAACATCTTTCCAACAGATATCATTAAATAAATTATCCCAGAAGAATATAGAAGCAGGTTTACTAATACATTCTCTAATTATTAATTCTCTAATACATTTGTTATTTGTGTGGCATTACTCATGCCCTGAGAGCATGAATAAATTAAGTTTAACAACGCCACCCTGGGAATTTCACCCAGAGAGTACCTTATTACTTCAAGGCCACGCAGGTTCGCTTTGCACTGATTAAAACATCCGGGACAACTGTTCAAAAATAACAATGATAATTTATTTACAGTTACCTTAAAACATTCTTAATTTACATTATGTTCAACATTCTTTTTTTAATTATTTCATTCATTTTATCCCAACTAAACAGACCCAAAAACCCTTTAAACGACACTAAATTACTTCAATAAATACATACAGGTTACTTCAATAAATACAGCTTTGCACAACTATACAGTTCACCCTTCACTGGTTCTGGCACTCTCGACATGCCGTAGAAAAGGCAAGTGGCCGCACTGACGTCACACTCTACGTGCCACTGCAAGGGGAACACAGCTGACGACACCACAGTCCATGTTCATAAAGCAGCAGTCTCCGGAAACAAAGCAGCAGTAGTCCCGATGTGGGGAGACCTAAAGAAAGTTAATTAATAACTACTCTCCATATAGCTGCCACAAAATAAAGCTTATGAAGATTATGATGACAATTGTTTCCTTACCTGCTGGTCCTCACAACCATATACACACACACACACGTACACACACATCCTCGTAGCCGGAGGGAGGGAAGAAGCCCAGCACCGCAGCGCTCTACCTATAATCACACAAACTTCTCATTTCTGACCCAAAATCAGCTATAGTACAACGAGAGAAAGAACACCTACCGTGCAGCAGTCAAACAGCCCGTACCACACTCAATGACTGGTTGCCTTTACGGCCAAAACCCGTGGGACACCATGACGGTCAGAACCCACGGCACCAGCCACACGGCGACGTGTGAAGACGACCTGTCTGCCTGCACGCAGAGCAGCTGCTTTTATACCACGCCCACTCTAAAAACCAGACATTCGCACCTGGAACCCATCAGCCTAATCAGGCATCTTTCTCTACTGCTACATTTGTTTTTTCACTTAAAAAAGGGTCAGAGTTACCAATGAATAATTCTTCAGTTAAATAGTTCGTGCTGTTTTACAGGATTTGACATCAACATTTTCACACCAGATGGAATTGCATCAAAGACAATTGCAAATTCTTTTGGTAGTACTGGAAAGTTAATTCACTGTAAGAGTAAGTGTTGCCGTCTTTGTTGAATAACTGATGTACATGAACTATTCCTCTGTCAAACCAATTTTTAAAGAAAATAGATTTATGTTTAAAACAAATGCCCCCTGGTGGTGGCTGCTGGTAAATATGTGGACATGACGTCACCAGCTCGGCCTCTTTGTTTTCCTTCGTGATGAGAAGCTCCGTCTTAGCTCCGTGATTTATTTCAATTACTGATGAAAAAAGACTTCTCGTGAGTCAAATACTTTATTCTGTGATTTAGTTCCAAGCTGCTGCTGCCAGAGGCTTGTAGCACTGCAGCTTCTTGTCTGTGGAGAGGAAGTTATTTCACTCTGTTAACATTTATAGCTGTTAACATCTGTAGCTGTTAACATGTGTAGCTGTAAGCATCATAGATATAATAAACACTATATCTATATCTTACTATATATCTATGGTAAGCATGTGTAGCTGTTAGCATCTGTAGCTGTTAACGTCTGTAGCTGTTAGCATGTGTAGCTGTTAGCATCTGTAGCTGTTAGCATGTGTAGCTGTTAGCATGTGTAGCTGTTAGCAGCTACGTCTCGTTGTCTCGTGCTTGGATAATCTAGTCTCGTGACTGTGTGTGTGTTTTTCTGTGTAGGAGCAGGAGCTTCACGTCAGACCTCCACCAACCACATGTTTGTTCTCTAACAGGTATGGTTGTAATTTCTAGTAAAATTGTTCAATATTATACTTCGGTCCAGCAGCCTCCACTTCTAAAAGTCAGCGCTCACGCGGTTTGGTTGTGCACGCGCTTGCGAGGTCCTTTCAAAATAAAAGCTGATCTGTGTCTCCTGTTGGTACAAACTCTGTACATAAAACACATGTTAGCACTGGAAGCTGTAATGGGACCAACATTCCTGCTCTGCTGTTTCCACTAAAAGTTTGAATGTCGCCCCCATATCCAAAGAGTAGAGAACTTTTTGTGTTGCTAAGTTAAATAAAATAAAAAACTTCAATGTGTTTTCATGTTTTGACTCTAGATCAGGGGTGTCAAAGTCAAATACACCGAGGGCCAAAAAAACAAATTTGCTACAAGCCAAGGGCCGGACTGGTTCAATGTTTATTATAAGGAGGACGTTTTTTTTCTTCTTTCTGCACTCTTTTCATTCAATGTTTTTTTTTTAAATGAATTTGTTTTATTTTGTCTCTTTTAAATGAATGAATAAATGAATTAAATAAAATATTAAATAAAGCCTCAATAAACGCTTATGATCAATAACTCATGTGAATAATGCAGAATACCATCCTGATTTATGCTCAATAATCCAGGTGAATAACAGAAAAACACCCTGATGCATGCTCAATAATCCAGGTAAATAACACAGAATAACATCCTGATTTATGCTCAATAATCCAGGTGAATAACAGAATAACATCCTGATTTATGCTCAATAATCCAGGTAAATAACAGAATAACATCCTGATGCATGATCAATAATCCAGGTAAATAACACAGAATAACATCCTGATTTATGCTCAATAATCCAGGTGAATAACAGAATAACATCCTGATTTATGCTCAATAATCCAGGTAAATAACACAGAATAACATCCTGATTTATGATCAATAATCCAGGTGAATAATGCAGAATAATAAACGCTTCTTTCATAACTTCTCCATCACTGAAAGACTTCTTATGTTGAGCCAGGATGCAGCTAACACGGTAGGAGGCGATCGTAGCAACCTTACCTTTTGTGCTGGGCTGAGTGAAGATCGATTGCTGTGCTGCAAGCTTGTGTTTTAGCTCCCGCATGTTCTGAGTCCATAAACAACTTTTAGGAGGGAAATCTGTCTCAAACAGTTTGTGCATCGTCTTGAAATGCCGCTCCAAGTTACACTTTTTGGGCAAGGCAACGCTCGAATTACAGATGAGGCAAATAGACTTCGAATTAGAATAAACAAAAAAATACTCCTCCTCCCACTCTGTGTGAAAATAATAAGTTTTCGTTTGCTTGTTTGCTAGTTCTGCAGCATCCATGTTTACTTCGCACCGATAGCTCCACTGCTGTCTTAAAGTCTCGTCAGTCACTGCACCCAAAACTCGCGAGACTATGTCTGTGAGAAAACAAGATGGGGAGGGCTGAGGAAAGTGTTGCTGCGCATTGGAATATCGTCACTTCTCCCACCCCCCACCTCCACCACTTCTGCCGGAGTTAGAATGAAGCTGAGCACCTCCACCACTTCAGCCGGAGTTAGAATGAAGCTTAGCAGCGGACATTTCACCTTGTTAACAGCTGAGAGCCGGCTGCCGGTGTTCTGTGGCTTGCGGGCCGGCTCTAATAGTTATTAAATATCATCCAGGGGGCCATAAATAATTGTTTTGCGGGCCGGATCTGGCCCGCGGGCCGCCACCTTGACATATGTGCTCTAGATGATTGAAGTCATTCTTGCTGGTCTATGTTCAGAAATGATTTTTAATGTCCTCCTGTGAATATGGATCCATAATATTTAACTTTTGTCTCTGTTTTGTGGTTAATTGTATATTCATTATGTGAGAATGTTAAATTGTTTTCCCTGAAGTTTCCATTAAAGGTGAAGTCTGCAGTTTCTGTAGAACATCAGCACTTAGAAAAAATTTCAACAAGCAAAGCATTCTGATCCCTCCCCCTCAGAGCCATATATGGCTCTGCCCCCCCGTGGTCTGTTGAAATTCAAATTCAAGCTCTGTTTTTATTGGCTGATTCAAATTCAAGCTCTGTTTTTATTGGCTGGTTACAGACTTTGTTTTTATTACGAAGCTGAAGTTAGCTTCCGATTCCAGCTTCCGATTCGGCAAATGACTAAAGGGACATTACAACTAATTTTTCAGTACCTTGAGCGGGTTTAATCTGCTCTAGCTCAAAAACTACAACACCTAGACTCTTCAAACCAGGACTATATTAATCTAGACTAATAGAAGAATATATAAAACTAAGTTTGAGCTTTGTGAAACGTTTTTCTGATTTGTGAAACTTGACCAAAGTTAGTTTTTCATCATTTTTAGTCTACTGTACCGTATTTGACCCGGTCTAGCTCAGAAACCACAACACCTACACTCTTCAAACCAGGACTATATTGTTCTAGACTAATAGAAGAATATATAAAACTAAGTTTGAGCTTTGTGAAACGTTTTGCTGATTTGTGAAACTTCCACAAAGTTTGTTTTTCATCATTTTTAGGCTACTGGACCACATTAGACCTGGTCCAGGTCAAAAACCACAACACCTACACTCTTCAAACCAGGACTATATTATTCTAGACTAATAGAAGAATATATAAAACTAAGTTTGAGCTTTGTGAAACGTTTTGCTGATTTGTGAAACTTCCACAAAGTTTGTTTTTCATCATTTTTAGGCTACTGGACCACATTAGACCTGGTCCAGGTCAGAAACCACAACACCTAGACTCTTCAAACCAGGACTATATTATTCTAGACTAATAGAAGAATATATAAAACTAAGTTTGAGCTTTGTGAAACCTTTTTCTGATTTGTGAAACTTCCACAAAGTTTGTTTTTCATCATTTTTAGGCTACTGGACCACATTAGACCTGGTCCAGGTCAGAAACCACAACACCTACACTCTTCAAACCAGGACTATATTGTTCTAGACTAATAGAAGAATATATAAAACTAAGTTTGAGCTTTGTGAAACCTTTTTCTGATTTGTGAAACTTCCACAAAGTTTGTTTTTCATCATTTTTAGGCTACTGGACCACATTAGACCTGGTCCAGGTCAGAAACCACAACACCTACACTCTTCAAACCAGGACTATATTGTTCTAGACTAATAGAAGAATATATAAAACTAAGTTTGAGCTTTGTGAAACCTTTTTCTGATTTGTGAAACTTCCACAAAGTTTGTTTTTCATCATTTTTAGGCTACTGGACCACATTAGACCTGGTCCAGGTCAAAAACCACAACACCTACACTCTTCAAACCAGGACTATATTGTTCTAGACTAATAGAAGAATATATAAAACTAAGTTTGAGCTTTGTGAAACGTTTTGCTGATTTGTGAAACTTCCACAAAGTTTGTTTTTCATCATTTTTAGGCTACTGGACCACATTAGACCTGGTCCAGGTCAAAAACCACAACACCTACACTCTTCAAACCAGGACTATATTATTCTAGACTAATAGAAGAATATATAAAACTAAGTTTGAGCTTTGTGAAACGTTTTGCTGATTTGTGAAACTTCCACAAAGTTTGTTTTTCATCATTTTTAGGCTACTGGACCACATTAGACCTGGTCCAGGTCAAAAACCACAACACCTACACTCTTCAAACCAGGACTATATTATTCTAGACTAATAGAAGAATATATAAAACTAAGTTTGAGCTTTGTGAAACGTTTTGCTGATTTGTGAAACTTCCACAAAGTTTGTTTTTCATCATTTTTAGGCTACTGGACCACATTAGACCTGGTCCAGGTCAGAAACCACAAGACCTAACCAAGAAAAACTAACTTTGGCCAAGTTTCACAAATCAGAAAAACGTTTCACAAAGCTCAAACTTAGTTTTATATATTCTTCTATTGGTCTAGAATAATATAGTCCTGGTTTGAAGAGTGTAGGTGTTGTGGTTTTTGACCTAGACCAGGTCTAATGTGGTCCAGTAGCCTAAAAATGATGAAAAACTAACTTTGGCCAAGTTTCACAAATCAGAAAAACGTTTCACAAAGCTCAAACTTAGTTTTATATATTCTTCTATTAGTCTAGATTAATATAGTCCTGGTTTGAAGAGTCTAGGTCTTGTGGTTTCTGAGCTAGACCGGGTCAAATATGGTACAGTAGCCTAAAAATGATGAAAAACTAACTTTGGCCAAGTTTCACAAATCAGAAAAACGTTTCACAAAGCTCAAACTTAGTTTTATATATTCTTCTATTAGTCTAGATTAATATAGTCCTGGTTTGAAGAGTCTAGGTCTTGTGGTTTCTGAGCTAGACCGGGTCAAATACGGTACAGTAGACTAAAAATGATGAAAAACTAACTTTGGTCAAGTTTCACAAATCAGAAAAACGTTTCACAAAGCTCAAACTTAGTTTTATATATTCTTCTATTAGTCTAGATTAATATAGTCTTGGTTTGAAGAGTCTAGGTGTTGTAGTTTTTGAGCTAGAGCAGATTAAACCCGCTCAAGGTACTGAAAAATTAGTTGTAATGTCCCTTTAGTCATTTGTCGAATCGGAAGCTGGAATCGGAAGCTAACTTCAGCTTCGTGTTTTTATTGGCTGGAAAATGGCGGGTCACTTTTTCTTTTTAGAAATGCTTATTTACCACCTGGAGAAGCAAGGGGACAATTTTTTTTGTTTTTTTCAGAGATTACCTCTCTAACATCAATCTAGTGACAGAGTGAAGAAATATGTTGAAAATATATTGTTAGAAAAGTTACATATAGGAGCTTTAATATTAAAACAAAACTCTTAGTTTCCAGTGACCAGTCTCACTTCAGGCTGACTGTAGAACATCTCCAGATGTTGTTCACCAAATGTCACCAATATCTCATTTGTAATTTCAAAATAAAGGCCCTCCAAAGTTGGACATTTTCCATGTACAGCTGACCCCCGATTTACGAACGATTTAGGGACCTAAGAACGGTTCGCAGCTCGATTCTGCCGTAGGTAGGGGGTGAAAATTATTTTTTAAAAAAATTTATTCATTCATTCATTCATTCAACCTTTATTTATCATGCTAACGGAGCGCGCGCACACATTTAAGCATGTACAGTAGTGTACTGTAATGTTAAACATTGCTATTCACATTTACAGAATAAATAAAAATATATTTTCTTACTTTGAGATGGTCAAAGCCGACATCTTAGGTTGCCATGCGTTGATTGTTGTCGGGCCGAGCAGCCCGCCGGCCGGCCAGTGAACCACCGCAGCCGCTCCAGACCTGTGTTAGCTAGCTGGCTAGCTTCTGCTAGCCAAGCCATGAGCTGGTGTTGGAGCGGCGGCGCGATCAATCTGCAGCTGCTGCTGCTGCCTGAGACATCCACAAAGTTCACAGAGACGTTTCCAGCTCGTAATTAATCCATATGAAGCCATCCTGGTCACCAGTCTTCGGGCCGGCTCCCGGCAGCTAGCCTAAAATGGCGTCCGGTGTTCTACATGAATTTGTGACCGGAGACCCCAGTGACTGAACCTAAAACGCCGTCCGGTGTTCTACATTAATTTGTGACCGTGTAAACTGAAGACCTACTTCCTGTTGCCCAAGATTGCTCAAAAATGATCAGAAATGATCTTTTTTATCATAATTATTATTTATAAAGCCTTTAAAACAACCATAGCTGCAACAAAGTGATGTACACATGAAATTAAGAACATTTAAACACAAAAAAAAAAAAAAAAATTTTTTTTTTTTTAATACAGTAATTTCATATTTTTATTAAATATGATATGTTCGTAGGTCCCGTTGTTCGTAGGTCGATGGAGTCGTAAGTGGGGGGTTACCTGTAATTTTCCTTAAAGAGCAACTCCACATCCTGTGGATCGGTAACTCCTCCTACCAAAATCTCCCTGAAAATGGGCGTGTCGAGAGACAAGGAGGGGTGGAGGTAGAGTTGTGCTTTTGTTCACGCCTCCACCTGCAACAACCTAAAACAAATTAAACCTCTAGCCAACAACATACACCAAGCAACAACAAAGAATAAACATGTAGATGTATTTATCTATTCCACCCATTCCATCCAAAACCAAAGGCCTAAAAAAATGAAAAGAAAAATAAAACCGCTTGTCAGGAGTGAAATGCAGCACTTCCATATAAGGTATGCACTTCTCATCTCTGCAGGGGATTGGCTCTGCTTGAACCACCTTTGTGACATCAGAGTGTACAAGACACATCAGAGTGAACAGTCCTGACCAATATGAAAATTAAGGTGCAATAACCTCTGTTCAACCCAAAGGACTACCGTAAACACAGTTTTAGACCAAATATTGCCAAATATTGCCAATTTACACAGATATGCACAATTATGTGAAAATAAACACAGCCATAGTGCTAGATAATATTTTAAACACATTCTAGGGAGTTTATCAGCTAAAAAAAGTTAATTTTGGGTTTAGTCGCACTTTAAGTTGCTGTGTTTGTTGCTCGTTCTTCAGGATGTTGTAGAAACAGTGAGGGTAAGTACGACTTTACCACAAATCACATCATTAGTGTGCAGAAAGTTTGTTGTCTCGTTGACAGGCAACATAGTTCAAGAAAAAACAGGAATGTTAAATTTATAATAAAAAATTTATATGTTTACCAGTAATGTTTTAAGTAACTATCATTTTGGAAAAATACAGTAACAGTTAAAATTGTAAATTAATTTCAGAAATGACATTTATAGCATTTTAACATCAAGTGTTTCTTTGCACCATAAATTCCGGTATATAGGTTGCGGTTTTTTGCCTAATTTGCATGCCCTGCGACCTATAGAGAGGTGAGACCTGTTTATGGATTTTCCCCCATATTTTTAGACCAATTTATGGCTCAGATATGACCGTTTTTCATTTTGGCAAAAATTGGTGCAGTACCTATTTTTTCCGCTAGGGGACACTTCCAGAGAGTCCACCGACCGTTTCCAGCTCATGTGTCCGAAAAATGCCTCCTCTGCTCGGACTGACTCTGTTGCTGCCCGGCCTCCTGCTCTGGAGGTAACTTCTGTTTGCTGTGTTTGTTAGCTGTTTGTTAGCAAGATAAGTCAAGAACTACAGGACAGATTTTTATCAAACTTACAGAATGTAATCACTGTATGGACATTTACAACTGACTAGTTTTATGAGAGGTTTGAGATTTAAAAAAAAAAAATGATGTTTTATGGGCATAAACGTGTCACGTTAGCCTCGTTTTATTTCCGTGTATATTTTAGCAAATAGCTCATAAACCACTCGACGGATTTTCTTTCAGCTTACAGAATGTAATTATTTGGGTTTCATTTACAAACTTTTGACCTGTATGAGACATTTGAGATAAAATTCGTTGTTTTATTTCGTTTTTTATAGACGTAATTGTGTCGTGTTAGCTTCGGTTATTCTCCTGCTATTATTTGTCTAAATAGCTCATAAACCACTCGGCAGATTTTCTTTCAGCTTACAGAATGTAATTATTTGGGTTTCATTTACAAACTGTTGACCTGTATGAGACATTTGAGATAAAATTTGATTTGGAATAAACTGAGTCTTTGATTATCAAAATAGTAAACAACAACAATGATCATACAATAAACACAAGGTTATTCTTTTGATATACAGTATTTGAATTAGAACAAAGTAAAGAGTCTCTTGGTGATTTAATTTGTGTCCTGGATTCAAATTAATTGGAATAAACAGTGTTCATTGTACTCTCTTGTGTTTTCCAAGAAAAGGTCTCACTGACAGGTTCAGAGAAACAAAGTGTACCACTGAAAGTTTTCAGAGACAAAGGTGTACTACTACATATTGTGTAATAAATGATAACATAAATAAATCATCCACAAATAATTTTGTAACAACAGCAAGTATGACATCATTAACAGCTTTTATTTTGAAAACTTGCAAAGGTTACTGTAATTCATAGTGTTTGTGTGCACAACAAAACCATCATTTTGGAAGTGGAGACTGGCTTGACGACATTTTTTACTGCCTGATGTTCTCCGAGTTGGGGCAGGAGCTACATGTCAGACCACCACCAACCATGTTTTTTTTCTGTTACAGATGAAGTTCCTGTTAATAAATGTTGTGAAGCTGAGAAGAGTTCCTGGGTGAGCGATTCATCAGTTCACTGGTATCAAACCAAACATCAGGGTTACACAGGTATGTATTTATTTACTGCAGTCTAAAGTGAAGTGTGGAGCTAAGCTGTGTTAGAAACTACCCTGATGCATGCTCAATAATCCAGGTAGAAAAATCCAAAAAAGCTAAGTCTGGTCCTCTGGACATTCAAAAACAAAAAAAAAAAAAAAAAAAAAACTGTAGAAACGTTTCGTCTTTCGTCCGAAAGACTTCCTCAGTCTGAGAAGCTGTGTTCAGCTCAGTCTTATAAATAGCACCCTCCCACAGTGGATCAACCAGTTGGCTGATGACAGCCGAAAACAGCTGCTCACATGATCAAGGAGGACCATCAGCCTGACGATGGATCGTTAGCACCCTGATGGTTGTTTGCTATTCACAGAGGGCTGAGTGATACTAGCAATAACAGCATTGTAAGTGGGGGACAGTTGAACCCGGAGGCCTCCACCTCTGTTTAATGATGGACGGTTTCTTTTCACAAAGATGGCCTCCTTTACTCCTCTCTCAAACCATCGTTCCTCTCTATCAAGGATGTGAACATCTTCATCCCTGAAAGAGTGACCGCTGGCCTGGAGATGAGTGTAGACTGCAGAGTCCTGACCTGATGATGTTGATCTTCTGTGCTGGGCCATCCTTTTGGCCAGTGGCTGTTTAGTTTCCCCGATGTAAGACTGATCACAGCCCTCCTGACACTGAACAGCATACACAATATTACTCTGTTTGTGCCGGGGGACTGGATCTTTGGGATGAACCAGTCTTTGCCGTAATGTATTTTGGGGTTTAAAAGCCACTGGGACGTTGTGTTTAGAGAATAAACGTCTCAATGTCTCTGAAACTCCCGCAACATACGGAATGACCACTGGTCTGGGTTCCTTCTTTTCACCTGATGGCTGGCTAGAGTCCTGTTTGGGTTTCTTCTCTGCTTTCAGGAAGGCCCAGTTAGGATATCCACATTTCTCTAGAGCCTGTTTTGTGTGTGATTTCTCCTTCTGTCTGGCTCCTGAGTTAGTGGGGATGCTGTCTGCTCTGTGGTACAGAGTCCTGATGACTCCTAACTTGTGCTCCAGAGGGTGATGGGAGTCAAACTGTAAATACTGGTCTGTGTGGGTGGGTTTGCGGTACACCTCAGTTTGCAAATTTCCTCTATCAGAAACTGAGACCTCACAGTCCAAGAAAGCCAACCTGCCATTTTTTACATCTTCTCGTGTGAACTTGATATATTTATCCACAGAGTTGATGTGATCAGTGAAATGTTGGACTTCCTGAGATTTAATTTTAACCCAGGTGTCGTCAACATACCTGAACCAATGACTTGGTGGTCTCCCTGAAAAGGATGTCAAAGCTCTCTTTTCTACCTCCTCCATGTACAGGTTGGCAACAATAGGAGAAACTGGAGACCCCATAGCACACCCATGTTTCTGCCTATAATATTGCTCCCCATATGTGAAGTAGGTTGACTGCAGGCACAGTTTCAAGAGTTGACACAGTTGTTCTGTGGAAAGTGTGGTCCTGTTGCTCAGAGTGGTGTCTGATTTTAACCTTAAACAGACCACCTCTACTGCTTCATCAACAGGAATGCACGTAAAGAGTGATGTGACATCAAAAGAGACCATTGTTTCATCAGTCTCCATGATGACATCCCTCACCTTATCCACAAAGTCCATGGTGTTCTGTATGTGGTGTTCTGAGCTGCCAACTAAAGGGATGAGTACAGATGCCAGATATTTGGAAACATTGTAAGTGACAGAGTTAATCATGCTAACAATTGGTCTTAAAGGTACACCTTGTTTGTGGATTTTGGGTAAACCATACAGACTTGGCGTGGCCTCCCCTGGGTACAGTCTGTGGTACAGAATACTGTCAATAGCCTTGTCCTGCTTCAAAATTTTCAGGCAATCTATCAACTTCTTCTTGTAACCACTTCCTGGATCTCTTTTCAGCGGTTCATAAGTGGTTAAGTCACTAAGGAGTGACATAACTTTCTCATGATAGTCTTTCTGGTTCAAAATCACTGTGCACCTTCCTTTGTCTGCTGGGAGAATTATGATGTTTTTGTCTTTGCTAAGCGTGGTGAGTGCATCCCTCTCTTCTCTACTGATGTTGGAAGGTGGTGGTTTGGCATTACTGAGTGAGTTTAATTGTCTCCTTTCACATAAAGGGAGCTAGCTCCCTTTATGGGAATGGAGCCTGCATGGAGGAGGGAGACAATTCCACTCACTCCTTCATCTTTAAAAACTGTTAGGATAGGCTAAGTGCTTGGTGGCTGTACAGTACTGTACATTTATCTATTTATTAAAAATATACTGTACAGTTCAGTATATATTTTTATTTATTTATTTATAAATAGATAAATGTACAGTACTGTACAGTCACCAAGCACTTAGCCTTAGGGATGTCCCGATCAGGTTTTTCTGGCCCCGAGTCCGAGTCCTTTAATTTTAGGAATTGGCCGATACCGAGTCCCGATCCGATACTTCTAAAATACATTTTTAAAATGAAGGGGAAAAAAAAGAAACAGATCCAGATGTCCCTTCATTTTTATTTTATTTACCTTAACATTTAACAGAGTACTTCTGTGAGGTAGATTGAACAATCAAGTAATAAGATTTAAAATAAAATTCTTCACATTGAAGTTTAGTGCAACAGTATAAATGTCTAATTTAAAATAAGCAGCTCAACTTAAAATACCAGAACATGACCACAACCTGAGCAGAACCAGAACCTGAGCAGAACCAGAACCTGAGCAGAACCAGAACCTGATGCAGAACCAGAACCTGAGCAGAACCAGAACCTGTGCAGAACCAGAACCTGTGCAGAACCAGAACCTGAGCAGAACCAGAACCTGAGCAGAACCAGAACCTGTGCAGAACCAGAACCTGTGCAGAACCAGAACCAGAACCTGAGCAGAACCAGAACCTGAGCAGAACCAGAACCTGACAGAACCTGAGCAGAACCAGAACCTGAGCAGAACCAGAACCTGTGCAGAACCAGAACCTGTGCAGAACCAGAACCTGAGCAGAACCAGAACCTGAGCAGGCATGTAAACAAATAAGAAACTTAAAGTGTCCGTTTTATAAAATAAGGCTAGTAACATGCTTTTCTGAACAGCACTCCTTAACTCTCCTCCTGTGGCTTCACAGAAGGAAGTGTATGTTTTTAAATATAAATATAAAGTCTCTTGCAGCGTGAGCTGGCTCGTCTTCGGCTGCGTCGTCTGGTTAAACTCTGTGTCGGGTGTTTGTTTCTGATGTGCCTAATCAGGTTTGTTGTGTTTAA
>JBBPBX010016262.1:17802-48395 GCA_038048925.1 Garcialebias charrua
CTAACCACTGATCCATCATGCTGCGCATAGAGACAAACAATTACAGAGGAATAGGATATGAGAATTGGTTTCATAAAGACTTTGACATAACATTAAAAAATAAAATAAAAATGTCAGTGTTGCAGCTGAAACTGTGTCAGTTCATTAACACAACAAGTTTATGAGATACTCGTTGAATGTTTTTTTTATATTAATGCTACATAAACAAACAGTTGTAATTTTTAGATATTGCCTTTGGAAGAATAATAAGCCTAATTTAAAAGCAAAGTCTACTTTTTAACATATTTTAGAGAGAATAGAAAAAAAAAAATTCTTACAGTTTTTTTTTTTTTTAACGCTATGTCTTCAAATGTTATTTGTGGCACTGAGTTCCTGTTGAGGACTATTTGAGCGCAGTAGAGTTCCTCTTGTTTTTATTCTGTCAGGAGTAATTTATTGCTCGTATTAACAGCAGCCAGGTTTCCCTGTCGACAGTCAGCTCTCCTGTGAAAACTTTCCAGTGGCCATTCATCTCATTTCTGAGGTAACTCATTGATCAATGCGCTCACATTTCAGCGACACGCCGTTTTTGGGGTGTATTTCGTGTTGAAATCAATATGCCTTCACCGGGCTTTAAAAGGTTGATGATGCAGAAACACAATTGATCTATTAATAAAACATTCAAGTCCGATCTATAGTAAACAGGAGAAAGAACTCGAGCTGTATGCATCGACTGCACAAACGGTCACACACTGAGCAGAAACACAGTCTTTTTGTTTGAATAATACAGAAAAGGTCAATATTAATAAGATGTTCTGCCAATAGAAGCTTATTGAACTAATTGGACTTGATCCATCCCTTTGACTGGAACATTCCTCCGCCTCCTTCGCTTATACATTGTTCTTTTTCTCTTTACACCAGAATTATATTCTCCACTTTAGTTAAGTAAAGTGATAAATAACCAAATCAAGAAACGGCGTCAAGACATGCAGACCTAAAATACACATTTCATTCTAATAGCCATTTTGAAGTGAAAACTAAGCAAATTTCCTCATGAATACAATGAAGTTAATTAGCAGTGACAGCTTTTACCAGACAGTAAAAATAGTTTCTGATTCAGCCTTGATGCTATTGTTTTTTTTTTTTTTTTGTTAGTGCAGGGTTTCAGCTTTTTCCCACAGCTTCCTGGTTCCTGGGCGGCACCAATGAGCAGCAGCTGATGCAGATCTTCCTCGTGAGCTCCAGGGGGATAAAGGACTGCAGGAGAGAATCTTTCTTTGCTGGAGCATCTGGCCTCCAGCTCAGTTGATAAAAATGTTGGTGTCATTTTTGATCTGGACATGGTTTTTATCCTCCACATTAAAACCATTACTAGAACCACCTTCTTCCACCTTCTTAATATCACTAAAATTAGAAACATCTTATCTAAAGATGATGCAGAAAAACTGGTTCATGCATTTGTCACGTCTAGACTGGACTATTGCAATGGTTTGTTATCTGGGTGTCCACATACTTCTTTAAAAAGTCTTCAGTTGATCCAAAATGCTGCTGCCAGAGTCTTAACTGGAGTTACTGGGAGAGATCATATCTCTCCAGTTTTAGCTTCTCTCCATTATCTCCCTGTCAAATCCAGACTTGTATTCATTTCTTGCATGTAAACGCTCATAGCCTCCTAAAAAAACTTGATGAATTGAAAATCCTAATCAGTTATTCTGGGGCAGATGTGATCGTTATCTCTGAAACTTGGCTCAACAAATCTGTTTTGAAAAATGACCTGGCAATCAATGAATTTGAGATCTATCATTGTGATCGTAATAAAAGGGGAGGTGGAGTCGCTATTTACATCAGAGACTCTTTGGCTGCCAGGATTGCGTTGTTACAAGTTCAAAGGTTGAAGGAAACTCTGAAACGAATGTGCAAGTTATTAGGTTTATTGTACATATAAGGATAAACCTTGCAGCTGCAAACACAGACCTCACTCCGAACACCAGTCCACACAAACACTTCGAAGGCTGGCTCACGTCTATAAACCCCTGGGTGTCGTCATCGCCTCGTGGGACCACCCTACGCTCACCACGCAGCCAGCCTCTCTGCCAATCAGCTATCAGCTTGAATGTAAACATCAAGTGTTAGGTCTGTTGTATTGTGCAGGCGTGTAACTGAAAAACTCTTCCCTATTGAAAATAAAACCCGGAAATAAAGGTTCCGCCTTGTATCACAATTCACATTATATGGCAGAATTTAAGTGAACACAATCTTAAAACATAATAGATTTAATACTGACAGAAATATATTTCAATTCCCCTTTTGACATGACAACCATCATGTCAACAAAATCCTATATGTACTATGTGTCAATGCAATTAAGAACTGGATACACTTTGGAAATCTCTAACATCCCCAACCCGTAGTAATCCTACATCTAAGGTACAAGTAACCCACCCAGAGTATAAAACCCCATATATAAAAATAAGCATCAATACTAAATGGTAATAAAAACTACGTAAGAAAATATACGGTAGCTGTCAAAGCTTAAATGCTGGAAACATAATAAAAACTAACAAAGCTAAGGAAAATAAATGTAAGAAAATACAAACAAAGAAATCAAACAACAAAAAACAAAGAATAAAAATAAAACAAACAAAAACAAAGAATAAAATAAAACAAACAAAACAAAAATAGCAAATAAATGTAATAAGAAATAAACAAAACAAACAAACAAGAAAAGTAATAAAGAATAAACAAAAACAACAAATAAACAAAAACAAAAAGAAATGTAAGAACAAACAAATAAAAAATAAAAATAAAACAATAAAATCAAACGGACTGTCCCTCCTATCAAAGGTCATGCCTCCAGTGTGTGGAATCTATATTTCTGTTATGTATTACCCTTAGCAAAGAATATGAACTGGGGGGGTTTAGCCAGGTCAGGCCATTTCATCTTCATCGTCTTCATCTTCTTCATCATAGACACCTGTAAGGGGGAAACCCTACACTACTCTGTTGACTAGTCTGATATCTGAGAAAAAGCTCAACTGCTCTTATTCAGAGATGTCTGTGATAAGGGTTTAAGACCACATTCAAAAACTAACACTTAATCTATGATTAATCTGATCCGAACTAGCCTGGTTAAAACCAGACCCTGTCCTTCACTTAGATTCGGACAAGGGTCTGGGATCTCTTAATAGAAAACCGATTTAGCAGTTTTTACGATTAAAGTTCTTTTATTTTTAATCCTGGAAAACACGATTACTTTTATATAGCACCAACTAACTCACAAGATAAGTTGTCTCAGGGTACTGAACAGAACATTCATTCATTCATTCAAAAGTCAATTTGTAAAAGTTATTTGTCTAAGGGAGGAAGCCAGCAGACTTGTTCAATCTTCCCTTCATCTCATGCCGGCTACCCACCAAATGCGTTTCGGGCAGCGGAAGCAGCCGGTTTACATTGAAAGTCTATGTGGAAGCGCGGCAAGGCGCGGCGAAACGTGACGCGGCCCGTTTTGAGCATTTCAAGCAGCGCGGCAGACGCGGCAGTTCTTTTCCGCGTACGCGACACGTCCAAAGCAGCCGATGCCGGAGTTCAAATATTTGAACTTTGGCTGCTCGACGCGTTGCAGCAACCAATCGAGAGAGGCCCTGCTATGTGATGATGCAACGACGACGGGACTTTTTTTTTTGGACTTTTTAAACTTAGCCCAACGAGCCTCCATGAAGAAACCAGCCTCCGGTAAGAAACTTGGCATTTTTACAGTTGCTGCTGTCCGCTCGAGCGTACGATCACCCCAAACATAAAAAAACAAAACGTTTTAATCTCAACAAAGACTTTCGGAGCTGCAGTTCGGCTCGTAGAAAACCCACTCAAGTAGTAACGAGGCTCACGAACAGCTAAATTTGTCTGCCCGGTGTACAAGAAACAAAACAAACCCAACCGGAAAAGGAGCCAGACGCTGCTCCCACTGCGCGTCATCAGACGCGTTCGGTGGGAACAGACATCTGTTGACAAGCAGCCAACACCGCGCGTCGTTTTTGATGCTCAAGACGCGTTCGTGAAGAGAACAGGTGTTTCAACGTGCGTTCATTTATTAATTATTTAACGGCACAATAACAGCTGCAATACACCAAAGATACAATAGATGGCAGCATAACAAAGCTCTCCCATTAACAACCATTGAACAAATTACTGCTTCATATTTCAACACTCCCACTTAATTTTTACAATGGTATTAAAACACAAGATAGTGCTGAAATAAATTTTAACTCAACTTGCACTTGTTAACTTTCCAAAAAAACAAACAAACTACAAAGCAAGACATTCTATCACAGATTTACATTGGAAAAAGTCCAATTTTTCTTCTAAAATACTCAAACTTCTGTCTTGCAAGTGGCTTTGTCTTGAATAACTGAGACGCCGAGGATGTAGGACAGTTCACCCAAGTCCTTCATTTTGTAGCGTTCTTGGAGAGCCAGTTTTAACTCATCCATTCTTTCAGTTGACTCTGTAATCAGCATCAGATCATCTACATAAACTGCAATTATCTCCAGCTCCTGTGACGACCTCACAAACACACAGGGATCCGAGGTGCTCTGCTTAAATCCAAGATCCATCATGAATTTTGTGAACTCTTTGTTCCAACAACGAGGAGACTGTTTTAGTCCGTAGATTGATTTTTTTAGTTTGCATACAAGATGCTCCTGACCTGGTTTGATGTATCCCTCAGGTTGTTCCATGTAGATTTCTTCTTCCAGGTGTCCATTTAAAAATGCAGTGACAACATCCATTTGATGTACATGTAAGTTATTCTGGATAGCAAAGGACAATAATGTACGAATTGAGCTAAAACGTACCACAGGTGAAAATGTTTCATAGTAGTCAGCACCATAAAGCTGTGAGTAACCTTTGGCAACAAGTCTGCACTTGTATCGCTCCACTTCTCCATCACTTTGATGCTTGACTTTGAACACCCATCTTGACCCAATGACCTCTTTGTCCTTTGGTGGTTCCACCAGATCCCATGTTTCATTTTCTTCCAGTGACTGGTATTCCAAATCAGCCGCTTCTTGCCACTTTTTTGCATTTGGACTCTTTAATGCTTCTTTCAGTGTGACTGGTTCCATGACAGAACACACATTAGCACAATGATCAACAGTCACCATATCTGCAAACTCGTCATATCCATATCTCTTTGGAGCCCTTCTGATTCTGCTTCCTCTTTGAATAGTTTCCTCAACAGTGACGTCATCATCAGTTGTTTCGTTTTCTTCTGTGATGGTAATCACCTCTTTCTCTGGACAGGAAACGTCCTCCTTCTGTTTCAAGTCAAAGTCTGATTCATTAAAGATGACATCCTTTCGAATCAGAATTCTTCTTTTTTCTTCATCGAACAGACGATATCCTTTTGCATTGTTTGCATATCCCACAAACCTGAGCTTTACAGCTTTCTTGTCGAGTTTTCGTCTTTCTGCATCTGGAACATGTGCATAAGCAACACAACCAAACACTCTCACATGGCTCATGTCAGGTTTTTTACCAGACCATCTTTGGTAGGGTGTCTCTCGCTTCAGAACAGATGTTGGCAATCTGTTTTGTATGTAGGCTGCTGTTGCTACTGCTTCAGCCCAGTACATGTTTGGTAACTTAGCATGCGACAACATGCTTCTAGCTGCTTCAACCAATGTCCTGTTTTTTCTTTCTGCAACTCCATTTTGCTGAGGTGTATGAGGTACAGACTTCTCATGGTGGATACCTTGAGCCTTCAAATATTCTTCAAACTCATTTGAAATGTACTCCCCACCATTATCTGATCTTAGTCTTGCAACTCTGTGTCCACACTCATTTGAGAATGTTCTCTCAAAATCCTTGAATTTGCTTAAGACTTCACTTTTTTGTTTCATGAAGTAAACCTTACAACAGCGAGAAAAGTCATCAATAAAGGTTACAAAGTATTTTGACCCACCTATGGATTCAGTCTGCATGGGTCCACAGACATCACTATGGATCAGTTGCAGCTTACGTTTGGAACGGATTTTTCCCACTGCTTTACATGGCTGTCTTGTGAGCTTGCCTTCCACACAGGCTTCACAGAAAGGAAGTTCTTTGTCTGCAGAGAATTTCACTCCATTCACCAGATCTTCTAGTTCCTTTAGTTTGGTGGTGTGACCCAAACGCTGATGCCATAAATTAGCTGTTACTGATGCACTTGATGCACTATGACAGACAGGTGAAGATCCTTTAACATCCAACTGGTACAGTCCATCAGATCTTTGTGTTCCCATTCCTCGAAGCGATCCATCCTTGTCACGTATGTAGCACCGAGATTTTTTGAACTGCACTGTATTTCCTTTTCTTGTAGCAGCTCCCACTGAAAAAAGATTTCCAGACAATTTTGGAACATATAACACATCATACATTGTGGCTGGTTTAGCATCACTTATTTTGAAGGTCATGTTCAATTTAACAATGCCAAAACCTTGAGCTTCCACCACCCTGCCATCACCCAGTTTTACAGATTGTGTTTCTGAAAACTGCTGGTAGTTTTGAAGATTTTCTTTTTCACAGGTCATGTGTTTTGATGCTCCAGAATCAATCAACCACTCAACTTGTCCTTGTCCTTCAGTTAGATTTGCATTTCCTGCAACAAAGGCACTCTCAGAGGGGTTTTCTTCATTTTCACATACAGCATTTTTGGCTTTGTGATTTTTATTTTGTTTTTTCCAGCTTGGACAATTAGGCTTTATGTGCCCTTCCCTGCCACACTTGTAACATCTCCACGAACTCTGTCGTTCAGCTCCCACTACTTTTGAATGGTCCTGCATTTCTCTGTGAACTTGTGTTGACATGGCTGATGCACCACCTGCAGCACTGTAGTCATCATTAACATGAACTCTTTTTTGCTCTTCATTGATTAATGCTTGCTGAACAAACTGCAATGTCAAACTGTCCATCTTCGTTTCTAGAGCGGTGACAATTGTAGCATAGCTTGGTGGTAAGCTACCCAGGAGTGTTACAATCTGATCTTCTTCTTCAATTACAGCACCTATTGCTCTTAGCTGATCAGTCAGTTCCTTCATTCGTTTTAAATGGTCATTTAAGCTTTCCTTTTCCTTCATTTCACATCTGAAATATTTCTTCTTCAAGAATAGCTTATTAGCTAAAGTGTCTCTTTCAAAATGTCCTTTTAGCATGTCCCAAGCCTCTTTTGGAGTTTGGCAGCTTGTTATTAAATACAACTGGGGTGTACTCACATTCAGCACTAACATGGAAAATGCCTTTTCTCTCCGTCTCTCGAATTCTGCCCGAGCTTGTGCGTTAGCATCCGGAGTTAGCATATCCGTCTCCGTTAGCATGCCCCATAGTCCTTTAGCTTTTAGCAAATGCTCCATCTGAAACTTCCACGTTGCCCAGTTCTCTGGTCCGCTCAGCTTGTCAATAAACAGCTTATCATCCATTGTGAATCCCACAATTCCGTTTATCTGACTCAAAAACTTCACTTACTGAACTTTTTTGCGACGCTCTGGGCCCATAACCTGAAGAGAACAGGTGTTTCAACGTGCGTTCATTTATTAATTATTTAACGGCACAATAACAGCTGCAATACACCAAAGATACAATAGATGGCAGCATAACAAAGCTCTCCCATTAACAACCATTGAACAAATTACTGCTTCATATTTCAACAGTTCGGTGGGTACCCGGCATTAGTCTCCCATCCTGAGCAAGCACAAAGGAGACAGTGGAAAGAAAAACTCCCTTTCGACAGGAAGAAACCTCCAGCAGAACCAGGCTCAGGACGAGCGGGCCATCTGCTTCGACCAGAATTAAAGTCGACCTTCAATTCAACATTGCTGCAAAGTTTTCTTTATGGTTCAAGATGTTTAAAATATTTTCATCTCTCCAGTGTTTATATTTATTTAGAGTGAAACACTTTAAGACTGAAACAAGTTTGCATTCACGTGCACTGTTATTCAGTGAAAAGTGCACTGAATAAACGAGTAAAGTGAGATTTAAACACCGTGCTCTCTGTGAAACCCAACACTTTAATCATCAAGCTGTACATGTACATCACTTCACTGAGTCAAGACAAAGTGTACACTATCGCTGCTCTTCATGTGTAAATTAGGAGTGTGATGTCTTTGAAACTGCACATCTTGCTTCTGCTGGAGAATTAAAATCCTCAGCCGGGAGGTCTCTTCTCATCCCGTGTGCAGCGTGAGCACATTCTGAGCGGCTTCAGCCCTCAAGACACCACATGGTGGGAGGTCTATTTTCCTTCAGTCTTCCTTCTCTCTGCAGGGTGGAGGAGTGTGTGCACATGTGTGTGTGTGCTGTTTGTGTGTGAGTTAACGTGTGGGTTAAAAGAGGGATGTAGAGTCTCTTCACACAATTTGATCCCCCATAGATCAAAAAAGATCTTCAGTGAATTAATTTCTCCGTAGCTCACAGTAAAAGAAGGGGGTCGTGCTGATCCTCTGAATCTGACCGCGGCTCAGATGAACCTTTTGTTTTTCTGGTGTTTACTGAATAAGTTATCCCAGATGTGTTTCATAAATAACAGTTTTTTTGCTCTGATGAAGCTTCTTATCTGTGAAAGGAATCACTCAAGGTATTTGCACGCTTCCTTAGGGCTGAAGGGTTTTACTTTTTAATTATTGCAAACAGAAAACTTTGAAACAATTTTCAAAACAAAGGAAATTATCTGCACTTAAATAACAATTTGCCAAACATTTAGGGGTTTTAAAACAGTAAAGTATATTTAAAACCAACAACATCATGCCCAGAAATTTGACTGTTTCTCATTTGGAAGCACATGTAGAGAAAATATTGTGGTCTTGTTACACAACCCTGCAGTGAAGAGTGTGTGTGTCTGTGCTGCTCTGCTGTGCAGAGTTAGATCACCACTGGTCTCCAGAGAGAACATGAAGGGTCTCATTTCTCCTTCTGCTCGGATGGAGCAGGCGCATCGACTGACACTAAACATGACTTTTAATTTATTACTAGTTTCTGCATGCTATACAAAACTGAAATGTGAATGCTGAAATCTGCTGAAAACACTGAAAGCCACTTTAAGATGAATGAAGCAGATAGTTTTGTTTATTTAAGTACACTTGTAATGCTTGTAGACCACTGTATTTTCCACCATACCCGTCGCACCGCCCTATAAGTCGCATCAGTCCAAATTTTTTTTTATTCAACCTTTATTTAGTCAGGTAAATCTTATTGAGCCTCGTGGGCTCATTTACGAAAGCGACCTGCTAAAACTAAAGAATGATGAACAGCAATGGTAGAAACAATTAAACAATAAACAAACAATAAACAATAGAAAAACAAAAGAGAGAAATACATAGTTTTTTTTTTTTAACAAAGTATCAAAAAACTAGCAAAACATTATAAGGTAGATGTATAAAATCAAAGACAGGAACAAATCTGCATTGGTTTTTGCCAGGATTCCAACAGATTCTGAAAACCATTTAGAGAGGTCAAGGTCGAGAGCTTCAGATCTTTTTGTAAGATATTCCAGGAAACAGGAGCGGAGTAGGAGAAGGCAGAAGGAAAAAGAAGGAAAAACACATAAACATGTTGCGTCGCCATATAGGTCGCATCTATTATGCGTCACCACTGACAACCCGGAAATGTGGGCCGGTGATGAGCCAAAAATCGATGGGCTGCCAAACGGTGGCTGTGGGAGCGTGCACGGGAGGATTTCAATAATGATTTAATAAGATTAACACTTAAAAACAATTATTTATTTGCTTGAAATTATAGCAAAGGTGTGTCTCAGTCTAACGTTTGCTTAATAGAACAGACTTTAACGGTCAAATCAGCTGTACAAGGTGCCTCGGTGCTCCTGGAGCATGCAGAGGGCAGGAAAAAAATGAGGAATGTTGTCCGTTTTTTTCTAAATTTAACAAAAAAAAGCACCTAAAACAATTATTTCTTTGTTTAAATTATAGCAAAGTGTGTCTCAGTTGAACTTTTACTCAATAAAAGCACTTTAATGGTCAAATTAGCTGCATTTTGCCAGGGCGGTGCAGCTGGTTTGATGGTTCCAAGCAGCGAGCAGAACGAAGGTGGGGTATATGCCAAGCCAACTGTATTGTTAATAGCTGGAGAAGATCCTCAGTCATCCAGGACATGGTAAATTCAAAAAATCCATCCATCCATCCATTATCTTTACCCGTTTCTTCCATTTTTGGGTCACGGGGGTCGCCGGTGCCCATATCCAGCAATCACAGTGCGAGGGGCGGGGTACACCCTGGACGGGTCGCAAGTCCATCACATTAAAAAAATGAATGAGCCATGCTTTCAAAAAATGCATGTAAACAATAGGCTATATGCCACGGGTAGTGGTGACGTACTTCCGTTAAAATATGACCGATAAGCTTCACTTCCGGCTCTCATCTACTACTGTTGTTGTTAGCGGTAGCTTCTAGAACTAGACCATGTAAAAGACACAAAAGGTAAATTATCTGCGAGCTACTGGTACAACAAGAGAGATTTGTTGTGTGCCGTTGTGTCCAGTGAATAGCAGGTACAATAGAGCGCTTAGTTTTTTATATTTTAATGCCAGAGTTCGTGGCTAACCGAGTTAGCCTTAAAGCTAACACTCGGTTGTAGCTGGCGTTTTAAACCTCAGAATATTCAAGAGCCAGCATCAAACAGTGGTTAAAAAGGAGCTGTACCTGCATTGTTCCAGTGGAATAATTCTCCCTTCCATGACCGGGGCTTTGGGAGAAGCAGCAGAGAGGACAGCGAGGAGGAGAACACAGCAGCTGCAGCTCAGTAAGAAACATGAATATGACTCGACTCCACACCCTGCACTTGTAGATTTAATGTTGGAGTCATGATGAGTGATTTAATAAAAGTTTGTAACTACATACTTTTAAAATAATATTCAGATTTTAACATATGTTTTCTAATCTGTAAATATGTTTGTAAACTCTTAGTAACTTCAGAGCTGTTACACCTCTGAAATATTCTCTGCTGTTTCCTTTAATATGAAACCAGAACTGTTTCACTCCAATTAAACATTTAATTTCCTGAGATGTAATTTATTTATTTTAAAGCATAACTCTCATAAAGAGTTCTCCGTTTGGTTTTTTACTTGTAGGTAAATATGAACACTTGTTTTTTTTTTTCCAGGTTTGCATCATCTGACCTCCTGATGTGTTCCTGCTGGCCCATGACTGCTCTGCTCTGCCATTCATGGTCGGTGTTCACCAAGAACTGAGAGGAACTCCCCATCAAGTTCAACTTGTGTTTATTTGTCTTATACAGGTTAACACAGAGTTAACAGTACAATGAAGTGCTCAGGATGAGAAGAGCAGATTTGACTTGCTAAAAATCAAAGAACAAACTACTGTACGTATACTAAAAGCATGCACAGTGAAAAAGTAATTATAATATTCACAAAGTCCTGAAGAGAGACGGATATAACAATGCAGCAGGATGAATTTGAATTAACTACTGCAAGTATTTCAAGCTAGTAATATAAGCTAACATGCACATAAAGTTTTAAATATATATATATATATAATATATATATATATATATATATATACACATACAGTATATATAATAATATATTATTATATATATGTGTATATATTTATATATATATTTAAAACTTTATGTGCATATATATGTATGCACATAATCAACATTACACAGGTTGTGTGACAGGTTATTGCACAAGTAGTGACATTGAGATTTAATTATTAGTTATTACCAGTTGTTCAGTGTTATTTATTGATTATTTAACCACACCACCCCGTCAACCCATACCCTGCAGCCCGTTGAGTTCTTCCTGTTCTTAAATGACCTTGACCTTGGATCAAAGCAACGGGACCTTGCTGACCCGTACGGTGTCAACTTGTATACTGTCAACGTACAGTATACAAGTTGATTTGGCGTATAAGTCACCAGACTGACAAATCTATATAAAAAATGCAACTTATACACCAGAAAATATGGTAATAGCTAAAGAAGGAAAATGGTAGTAATGTTGTAATGGTAGTACAGCTAAAAGTAGTAAAGGGTTAGCAAAAATGTATCAAATTGCTAGTTAGACACTAAAAGTAGCTAAAGCCTAGCTAAAACCTAAAATGGATAAAAACTATAAGTAGCAAAAGCCGATGTGATGCCTCATCCTCACCAAACGCATCAAAATGCTCCCAATGCTCTGTGTTTGCTGCTTGTCAACAGATGTCTGTCCCCACCGAACATGTCTGCAGACGCGCAGTGGGAGCCGCGTGTGGCTCCCTTCCCGGTCAGATCTGTGTTGTTTTTATGTTCACTGGGCAGATAAAATCAGCTGTACGTGAGCCTCGTTAACACTTGAGTGGGTTTTCTACGAGCCGAACTGCAACTCCAAAAGTCTTTGTTGAGATTAAAACGTTTTTTTTTTTTATGTTTGGGGTGATGTACACTTGAGTGGACAGCAGCAACTTTAAAAATGCCAGGTTTTCCTACCGGAGGCTGTTTTCGTCCACAGAAAGTCCCGTCGTCGTTGCGTCATCACAATAGCAGAGTCTCTCCCGAGTGGTTGCTGCGACGCTACGAGCAGCAGAAGCAAGAATATTCTGGCTTCCTGCTGCTCGGCTGCGCGCGTGCGTGAAAAGGGACTGCCGGGTGCTGCTGCGCTGCTTGAAATGCTGAAGACGCGCTGCGTCACGCCCCGCTGCTCCAAGATACGCGGCCACATAGACTTTCAATGTAAAGTGGCTGCTTCGGCTGCGCGAAAAGCGTTTGGTGAGGATTCAGCATAATGCCGGGTCCCCACCTAAATTGTCAGAACGCTCTTGCCGCCCCCTTTTGGCCGCTTGTCACTGATGCCGGGTACCCACTGGGACGCGTCTGATGACGCGCACTAGGGGGAGGCAGAGGGTCATCAGTTGTTGTGTTTTCATGCTGCTGGCAGATAAAATCAGCAACACGTGACCCCCGCTCCTACTGGAGTGGGTTTTCTACGAGCCGAACTGCAGCTCCGACAGTCTTTGTTGAGATTAAAACGTTTTTTTTATGTTTGGGGTGATCGTACGCTGAGCGGACAGCAGCAACTGTTTAAAATGCCAAGATTCTTACCGGAGTCTGGTNACTGTACTCTTACTTTCAGATGGGCTTGATGAGAGTGTGGAGCTGCTCAACACCACCAGTCACATGCAGCATGACTGTTGGAATGTGGATTGACATAATGTCAGAACAAACCAACAACCTTATTCTATGGTTGCCCCGTGAAACAATTAAAGCAACATGTTTTGCAGAAAGCTAAAAACTTGGACTCCAGAAGTGAATCATACATGCAAATAACACTGTGAAATATTTATTGGCTGTTTCTCCCTCTGGAATAATCATGTTTATTTCAGATGCTTATGGTGGTAAATGCAGTGACAGGTATATAACACAGAACTCTGGGTTTCTGGACTATCTGCGTGCTGGAGATCAGGTGATGGGTGATCGTGGTTTCACAGTGAGGGACCTGCTGCAAGAGCTATGGTGTCAATTTAATCATTCCAGCATTCACACGCAAAGGATGCCAGCTTATTTCAAGTGAGAAGTGAGAAGACATTAAATGTAAACATTTTTCTCAAACATGTACAGTACTGGTGTACTTGCTGTAAACGTAACACAACTCTTAACATGTGTTTTTTAAAGGATGCAATGTTAACTATATTACATTAGAAAAGTATTTGCTAAAATGATTCATTTGTTATGTACAATAGTTGACTGTTAACCTTCTTACAAGGTTAGGTTTTTGTGTGCACTATATCAGTTAATTTTGGATTAAACTACTGTTTCTATCTAAATGTCACTTTTGTCATTATCAAGTTTTTAAAGATCGTTTCCTGTCTATTTCATTATTTGTTTTCATTTACTGTATTTTATTAAAAGTTCTCAAGGTGCTTCATTTGTGAATCAGTAAAGTCTTTGTCAAAAGAAATGTCAAGCTCCAGGTGCTCAGTTGGTGTCCAGATAAACATCTTGCAGCTCAAAAGTCCAAAGCAACATCATTGTTAGCTGGACCTGGAGATGTGGATTTTTAATGCTTAGACTGGGCTTTATGTTTGTTTAAATAAAGTGTCCCACCTCTCTTAACATAACAGGACCAACCTTGTTAATGTGAAGATACTAATAAGCTTCAGAGCTTTTCAGATTGCTCATCGCTTCGCCATCTGAAGCAACTGTCAAAGTAGCTAAGTATGCTAGTAGCTAAACATGCTAGTGTACGTTATTTTCGGCCACTTCTTCAAGTCGTCCTCCCACCCCTCAACAGCTGTAGGTAGCGGTAAAACAATATCTCTACATTTGAGTTGTGATAGTTTATGTTCCCACATATTTTATGACCTAAAACCTCTGACGAAAACCGGTTAGCGCGTTGCTAGCGTGTAACAAAAGTGCCGGTTCTGACTTTCAGCGGAAGTCGTTCACATAATTCGCGCAAGGCATCATGGGGCGTAGGAATAAGGTGGATAGGCCGACGAATACGGTAGTTTATAGAAAATAAAAACTTTGTTTTTCCACTTCTAACTTTTTTTACTCTTTAAATGCCCTTCAAATGGCAGATACTGGCAGCTTGCTGACAAGAACTTCTACTTGAAGTTTTCGGTCAGTAAAAAAAAGTCTGAATTTAGAAAATAATAAATAATTCACTGAATGTGCTCAGAAACACTTTGGGACTTCATTAGATAGCACATCAGTGCTGCATGTTAAAACAGTGTGCATCCATCAAGCAATAAATCCAGACATAAAGACAATACTGAAGCAAATAAAGAACCTGTTCACTTCTATTATCTCTTTGATGTACTCTGCATACAATTTAAGATGCAAAGTACCACACACCCTGTAATATACCCATGCAACTAACAAGTAAAACTGTCTCGGCACAGCTTTAAGAGCAGGATCACTGGCAGCATAAAACAGACATCAGCACAGAAGAAGCTTAACATCGTCTGCATAGTTTTCACTGCAGCTGAAGGTGTTCGTCCCAGTTGAGGTTTTATTGTTGGCCTGAAGTTCCTGGCATGATGCTGAGAAGGCTGGGGCTTTGTGTGGGGAGCCAGAGGGCTAACTCTTGGCCAGTCTATTTATAATTATAATTGAAAGCTGTGTTCACATCCTGACTCAGCCTCCATTGTAAAGACTGGACCTCATGGTCTTCTGGATGGGAACCCAGAAAACTGAAGCCATTACATTTTTGAGGAGGCGGGTTGTGGTAGTCACGTGGCGTGATGTTTGCATCTGGTTGTACGGCAGTTGGCAACACCCTGAAAAGAAAGGGAAGGAAATGACACATCTCTTCTGACCGCTGAGAATTTCACCACGCCGTGCCTCTATAATTTGTCACAGAAAGTTGGTGGGTTTTCTCCGGCTGAGATGGCGGTGAAGACTGACGAGCAATCATTTCATACAAACATGATTACTGCGCTGCCACTGTCTCTAAATGCCTGCTTTAATAAACAAGCCATCATGTACGGTATTTGTTTACCAATTTATGATTTAAATGTAATCTACAAACACCAAGGACACTGAAATAATGCTACTGTTGTTGATGATAATTGGGTTAACGATGGTTAATCACCACATACAGAGAACAGAATGCATCAAATGAAACATCTCCAGATGGAAAAATATTAGTAAAAGTCGGCATCACGGTACTGAACATGACCATACACTTGTCTGTGACATGTTTTTCTTCTCTTCCATCCACCCAGCACTTTACTGCTGCTTATTCACGGTTGAGGTGCAGAAGTCCAGGAGAGAAACTTCCCCTCCCAGTGACGCTCTCCCAGCTCCTCCAGGGGAATTCCAGAGCATTCTCTGAATTTTCTGTCCACTGAAAAAACAAAATCATGTGAGTGAGTTTCTGATGGTGCATTCACACCTAACAGCGTTTCAACGGCAGGAGCGTCCAGCTTACATGCAAAGTCAATGGGGGACGCGCTTCCAGCCGCGTCTTGGCGTCGGGCGTCACGTCACGTGCGTGTTGAGCGTGATGGAAAGCGTTTTTCTGTGCACGTGAACCCGCGTCAGCCTCCAAAGCACATGTTGATTTAGCTGAAGATTTTGCGGTTCAAACATTCAAACGCCGTTCAACTCTCCCTGATTGGTTGATCAGGGAGAGTCGGGGAGAGAAGAGAGGGGGTCAGGGGGAGAGGGGGAGAGTCCCTATGTGACGCGGAAACGATTGCGCAACTATGTGACGTATACATAGTTCCCATGTGACGTCACATCCGTCTTACTTCCGGGTGGACCCTCATTTTGAAAGTCAGAACAGGGGACAGCGCGGTCTAATGGATGTTCATTTTTCACGTTTTTTTTGTGTGTTAATTTCTAATTAATTGCAATGGTTACTTCGTGTTGTGTCAGTGGGTGTTCCAGTCGGGTAGACGTTTGGGCAACGCGCAGGTTTCACTTAATCAAAAAAAAAGTAAACGTGAAGGATTTATCTCATCGGAGAAGCTGACTGCAGCCCCTCCTCTCTCTGAGTCTGGCTCGGATCTGCTCTGGAAGACGTCGTCCTTTTGGCCGGTAAACAAAATATTCTACATAAATCATTTTGTGAAACTATGTCAGAACAATGTTAGAGTACAACTGTCTGTGTGTTAGAGCTGTTTTTTTTTTTTTCATTATTTAGCAAACCGTCTTGCATGCTGTTAGCTTAGCATCTCGCTAACGCGACAATGGCCTCCTCACGGTCCACCAGGACCGGCGGGGAGACCGTCCCAGTGGGAGAAGGAGGACGGGAGCCAAGTCGTGCGGGCGACGCGTCGGTCCCATGGGACGTGCCCCGCGGCCGCGACGGATCCACGCCGTCCGACCTGAGCTCCGGCGAGCCTCGCTCCAGATGCTAACAACATGCTAACTTCCAACACGGTAAGACTCAAAAGTGCTGGTTCTGGTCTGTGTTCAGCTTGGACTGTTTGTTGGCTGTGTGTTATTTTAGTTAAACCTTTTTTTAGCTGGTTAGATCTGATTGAGACAGTTTACACATCTTTTTTGGATTTAAAGCTGTGAAGCTCTGCGCTGTGAAGCCGGTGTGCGCTCGCTCCTTGTAATAATTAAATAATTAATGATATCGGAGTAACTACTTTGTGACAAGTTGTCTGATTCGTCTGCCATGATTTCTTTCTCAAACTCATTTAACTCCGACCACTGCCATTTTGCTATTGTTCCTTGGTGAAGCTGTGGTAGCTCGTGTTTTTGTCCGTATAATTTGCTCTGCTCGTTCGCCATCTTTGCCTTCTCTGCCTTCAGATGTGGTGCGAAAACCGGTTTGCGCAATACTGGGGGCGTGTCTGGGAACTATGTATTGTTCGTGGGACACAGAAAAAACCCGCGGAGTCATGGACTATGGAAGAGAAACTCATTGTAGCTGTGTGTTCGTGACAAGTCCTTCACGACCAGTCAAGTCTGCTCCACAGAGACAGAAATAAAAAAGCTCCTCGCCTGGCGGAGTGCAGTGAGGACTCTGTATACCGGTAAGCTCCTCCCACACACTCCGCAGCAGTTTTGCATTCTGGCGTTCTGGTCTGGACACCAATTGCGTCCACTTGCGTGCGTGACGAGCTTTTTGGAAGTTGAAACGCTGTTCGGTCTGGACGTACCATAAGTCTTCCCTGGGGTCATTTCTTCTCAGTAGGATGTGAAATCTTCCAAAGGAGGTGCCCAGGAGTCATTCTAATCAAACTGAACCACCTTGGCTGACGCTTTCGATGAGGAGGCACAGCAGATCCTCTCTGAGCTCCCCGGGGTGATGGAGCTTCTCGTCCAATCTCTAAGGCTGATCCTGATGACTCTACAAAAGAAGCCCGTTTCACCCACTTCTATCACTTGTATGCCGATGATACCACTGTTTGTTGTCGAGCTAACACAGTTGCTAAGGTTTTCCAGCTTCCACAGTCTGCATTTGACATCATCCAGTCAGATTTGTTCCGTCTCAAACTGGTGCTAAATGCTGATGAAACCAAAGGGATGTTTTCAAACAGGAAGTTGGTTCCAGCAGTTCTTCCTCCTACCTTATCTGTGTGGTCTGTTCCATGCTGGGTTTGTGGATTCTTACAAACACTTGGGAATCTTGGTCGATGCACATCTCTCTTTTAAGCTCCATGTTGAAAACTTGATAAAGAAACTGAAATTAAAACTGGGTTTCTTTTTCAGAAATAGATCTCGTTTAACTCTGAATGCCAGAAAACATCTTGCAGATACAACTTTCCTACCGGACATTGACTATCTACATTACATTGACATTATCTACATGAATGCTCCCACAAGCACCTGCAGATGTTGGATGTTGTCTATCATGGTGCTCTAAGATTCATAACTGGCTGTGATTATCGTACCCACCACTGCACCCTGTATTCACTGGTTAACTGGACATCATTAACTTCACACAGACTCTTCCACTGGTACATTTTCATCTTTAAATCACTTCTTGGTCTGCTGCCCTCATACATCTCCTCCTACATGTCACTGCGTGAGTGCAGCTACAGCGTGCGCTCTCAGGACATCATTGCCTGCAGTGTTCCCTCAGTGAGGACTGAACTCGACAAAAAGTCCTTCTCATACTGAATTAGACCAACAAAGACTTTGACAGGTCCCTGTTATCAATGTGTGAAGTGTGGTTTTTGTCAATTTACATACAGTAGGATGTGTGTGTGTTTTCTGTAAGCTCTGCTTTCACACACTGAACTTTGAATGGGTCACAGGCACGTGTTATCCCAAGTATGTGTGTGTGTTAGCTTCCAATTTACCTAGTTTGGTGTGCACCAGTGGCCCAGCTTGCTTATAACTTCTCTCTCCCTCTCACAGTCTCCAATTGAGAAAGCTTATCGGATGATGAGCGAAACGTCTTGTTTGTTACAAATAAAGTCCAGTTGTTCTGTATTGAACGCCTTTTTTGATTTCCTTCTCATACTCTGCTCCTGTTTCCTGGAACACCTTGCAAAAAGATCTGAAGCTCTCGACTTTGACTTCTCTAAAGGATTTTAAACAACTGTGCAGTGCAGACATGTTCCTGTCTTTAGTATTTTACTTCAAAATGTAGCTGTTTTTATTTTGTTTTTACATCAATACTTTTATTTACTTTTCATTTTATGGCTTATTGGTTGTTTGTCTGAACAGGTCTTTCTTGAAAATGAGTCATTGTGGCTCAATGAGACTAACCTGTATGAAAAAAGGGGGAATTTTCTGATTTTCTACATCTACCTTATAATCTGTCTGTTGTGCTACTTTGATATCTTTGTTTTAACTTATTAAAAAAAAAAAAAACATCAGTATTTCTCTCTTATGTTGTTGATTGTTCAAGGAAATTCTACTGTTGCTGTTGTCATCATTCTTTAGTTTGTAGACAGGTCTCTCTTGTAAAGGAGTCCTCGAGGCTCAATGAGATTAACCTGCCTAAATAAAGGTTGAATGAATGAATGAGAAAAGTCAGGGAGGATTTCTTCTTTAACATTCTGAGGGTTAAGTATCCACCTGGGGCATTAGCTTGTAGCAAACTGACGGCAGTGGCCAGAGAACTGAGACAGCAGCACTGACACCACAGCACTGAGACTGCCCTACTGAAGGTTTTTAACGACATCTTTCTATCCACAGATACTGGTGACTCTGTGCTGCTTGTCCTATTGGACCTCACATCCGCTTTCGACACCATCGACCATGAGATCCTCATTGCTAGGTTGGAGCAGTGGGTGGGCATCTCAGGATCAGCCCTAAACTGGTTCAGATCCTACCTCTCTGACAGGTCTTTTTGTGTGTCCATCAATGATTTTACTTCTGCAGTGGCGGCTCTTAAATGGGGGGTTCCGCAGGGGTCCATCCTGGGTCCTCTCTTGTTCTCCTTATACCTGCTGCCACTCGGTGCTATTTTCCGGAAACACAATATACCTTTCCACTTCTACGCTGATGACTGTCAAATCTACTTCCCCCTAAGACAAAATGGTACAGGCTCTATTCAACCTCTGCTCGACTGCCTGGCTGACATCAGGGACTGGATGGCTTTAAATTTCTTAAGCTTCAATGATAAGAAGTCTGAAGCCATATTGTTCCTTCCCAATGACACAACCTCAAACCACTGCATTGACCTGTCTGCTCTACCCCTGTCCGAAAAACAAAAAGTCAAAAATCTGGGAGTGATAATGGATCCTTCCATGAAACTCAACAGTCATGTAAACATGATCGTCAAATCCTGTTTTTTCCAGCTGAGGCGTCTGTCTAAGCTGAAGCCCATATTATCCAAAAAGCACCTGGAGACAGTGATTCACGCATTCATTACATCTAGGCTTGATTACTGCAATTCACTTCTGTTTGGCGTCAGTCAAGCCACCATTGCACGATTACAACTGGTTCAGAACGCAGCTGCCCGATTTTTAACCAGCACACGCAAAAGAGAGCACATTACACCAGTCTTGGCCTCCCTTCACTGGCTACCGGTTCATCTTCGAATCCAATTCAAAATTCTCATGTATGTCTACAAATCGCTGAACAGTCTCGCCCCCGCCTATCTCTCGGATCTGATACACCCATATGTCCCTCCACGTGCTTTGAGGTCAGAGGATCAGGTACTCTTAATAGTTCCAGAAACTCGCCTTAAGCGCAGGGGTGACAGGGCGTTCTCTGTAGCAGGCCCAAGACTCTGGAACGAGTTACCGCTGCTCATCAAACAGGCCCCCTCCCTCTCGGTTTTCAAATCCCGGTTAAAAACTCACTACTACTCCATCGCTTTCAATGCCAGCTGATTTGTATTGGATCGTTTGATTTATGATCTGCAATGTTTTTATGTTTTTCGTGTTGTACTTCATTGTCTGTGTTGCCTGTTGCGTGTTTGTTTGTCCAGCACTTTGGTGTGGACTTGTTCCTGTTTAAAGTGCTTTATAAATAAAATGGTATGGTATGGTATGGTATAGAGAACGATCTGAACATTATGATGATGGAGGATCCACATTCACCTGGAAACGTTGCCCAGAAAGGGAAAGCGGACCCAGGTTTTACCTGGATGAGACTTGTCTCAGCCAGGTCAAGTCCAAAAATATAATAATTAAAAAAATAAACAGAAACCCCCCTCCCTATGGACCCACTATCTGTGGGGAGCTGTTAAGGTTGGGTGTTGTAGGTCAGGTGGCAGGTGAGGGTGGTCCATGAGACAAAAACTGGTGGTATAAAAAGATGTCCTTTGGTTTGATTTCTTCATTGTGATTTTAGTTGACATGCAAACAGTGATCCTAATGCCTGTCCTCTGTTTCTCGCTTTTATGAACTTTTAGCCACATGTAACTGTAGTGCACAGTATGATAATTATGACATTTTAATAATGTTGGGCAAAACAAACGTTTCATTTGCATTACTCTTTGCTTTGTGTGAAAGTCTGAATCAGCTGCAGATATTCATCCCTGAATGAGGCAGTGATGAAGCTCTGTGGAGACATTCACTACAAGTTTACGTGCATGAACTTCAACTTTTTCACTCTTGTCAATTTAGTATAAAATAACATTCATTACTATTTTTTACAATTACTGTAATCAGATTTTTATGACTTTGCCACATGCAGCTGTCCTAAAAAAACATGTTAAATATGCTCTTTAAGATATTTCTGCAATTCTTGCACTGCTGTGTAAACTATAAGATTTACACCCACTGAGACTGAGACACCCAAAATGCCTTTGATGAAATTCTTAACATTATCACCTAATTTTTTTCTTAAGCTATGTACTAAAGTTCAATTTAAACCATTTACCGAGTCTTAGATGTGTTGAAAGTCTCAGCAGTACCATTACAGACAATTTTGGGAAATCCAGAAAACAGTGATGAGGGTTTGCATTAACATGTTTATAATAATATATAATAATAATAATAATAATAATAATAATAATAATAATACACACCAGTTAGTGCAGTTAAAAGCTGAAAACCATCATGCCTGATAAAGAAAGCGTAAAAACAAGTTGAACAATGAGAGCGTGGACGTAGTTGATCCACACATTCCAAACTTTACTTTTCACTTTTTAGCAAAACGTGTTCACAAGAGTTTCAAAAAGATTTTCCCCCCTGAGATGTGAGAGTAGTAACAAAGAAGCTTTTCAAACGTTTTCCTTGAAGGCTTGCCAGAACAAACTGGATATTGGAAATCATAGAGTGCCATCCAGTGGTTTCATTGTGCTCTACATGAAAGTGTTTGATGTTTTTATTTAATTTAATTTAAGTGATATAAAGTTGGAATACAGGTTACATTAATACTGTAAAGCTTTTAACTTTGATTTATTCTTGTTCAAAAATACCAAAGAAACGCATAATAGCCAAACTTACTCATCTAAACTTTTTGTTTTCTCCATCAAGAACTGAAGCTCTGTCTGGATGCTGAAACAATCTTCTACTGATGTGATGCAGGAGTTTTCTGAGCTCAACACTTTACTTCAGCTAAACCATACAAACCAGAAAAAAAAATGACAGGTGTTTTTTTTCTCTGGGGATGAAAGGAACTGCTCAGGATTATGATCCATTTAAACCTGACTGGAATCTGTTGCCTTGATTGGGTTAAAACTACAGATGTTGAGATAATTTAGACTCAAAGTGAACACCTGGAGCAGAGCAGAGCAGTTAAGAAAACGTCTGTTTTTCACTTACATCATTTCCTGCATACAGTTTACGCATTTGGGTGATTCTTTTTTTGCGGCAACATTTTGGCTTCAGGACTTTTGAAAATAAAAAGAGTAATATTTTAAGTTTTAAATACTTTGTTACATCACTGACATGTTTAGAAATAAGAAATGAATAATGGTCAAGCTCAGGGCTGGATAAAGTAATAATTACAGGTAAAGTAATAATTACATATATATGTGATTACTTTTTACCTGAATTTCCACCCTGTTAGGTCCTTGTAATAATAATAATAATAATGAATTCAATTTATAACGCACTTTTCATTAATGAAAATCTCAAAGTGCTACACGGTGCAACAGAAATTAAATGTCAATAAAACAAGTAATAAAACAAGTAAAATCAATAACAGTATCAACTAAGATCAAAAGTAGAATCATGAGGAGGTAGAGTATGCTCGGTTGAAAAGAAAGGTCTTCAAGCCGCTCTTAAAGTCAACCACAGACTGTGGGACCCTCAGACAGTCAGGAAGAGAGTTCCACAGGCGGGGGGCAGCCACACTGAAAGCCCGGTCTCCCATGGTCCTTAATTTGGTTCTCGGAATGTGAAGGAGATTACTGTTCTGTGACCGCAGCGACCGGGTGGATGAGTGTGGAATAAGAATATCCTTCAGATAATCTGGTGAAGTTCCATGTAAGCATTGATGTGTAATGAGAGCAGTTTTGTACTGAATTCTGTAGGCGACAGGAAGCCAATGAAGGTTATGAAGAATGGGCGTAATATGTTCAAATTTACGAACTCGCAACAAGATCCTTGCAGCACTGTTTTGAATATATTGAAGTTTCTGAAGGTTTTTGCCAGGGATTCCAATAAACAGGGAGTTGCAGTAGTCGAGCCTGGAGGAGACAAAAGCATGGACGAGCTTCTCAGCATCGGAAAAAGTTAGGGATGGGCGAAGTCTAGAGATGTTTCGAAGATGGAAGAAGCAAGTTTTAAACAGAAGCTTAATGTGATTTTCAAATGTAAGATTGGAGTCCATTTTTATTCCAAGATTTGTAACAGAGGTGGAGAGGGGGATGTCTTGTCCAGAAAAGGAAAGTGTTGTTATAGTAGATGTCTGTACCTGGTGAGGGGTGCCAATCAGTATGGCCTCGGTCTTGGAGCAGTTTAATTGAAGAAAGTTCTGATTCATCCATGCCCTAATTGCCTCCAGGCAGGCAGAGAGGGCAGTGAGTGAAGATGGAGATGACAAGGTGGAAGATGAGGATGCTCCAGTCCTGATGTAAAGCTGTGTATCGTCGGCATAACAGTGAAAAGAAATGTTGAACTGATTAATAATTTGACCTAAAGGCAGCATGTAAAGGGAAAACAACAGGGGCCCCAGAACCGACCCCTGAGGGACACCACAGGAGACAGAGACTGTCTGGGACGTGGCGTTGCCAAGACTAACACATTCCAGCCTATTGGAGAGGAAAGATTTAAACCAGTCCAGGACGGTGTCACAGAGACCGACCTCCACATGAAGACGGTGGAGGAGGATACTATGGTCCACAGTGTCGAAGGCTGCAGTGAGGTCAAGGAGGACAAGGATGGAGGGAGAGCCAGTGTCAGCAGCCAAGAGGACATCATTAGTAACTCTCAGCAGTGCAGTCTCAGTACTGTGAGCTGCCCTGAATCCAGACTGGAACTTCTCATACAGGGAGTGTTGTTGTAAGTGATCCTGCAGCTGAGCAGCAACTGCTTTTTCCAGCACTTTAGACAGAAAAGGGAGGTGTGAAATTGGGTGGTAATAGCCTATATGCCACGGGTAGTGGTGACGTACTTCCGTTAAAATGTGACCCGTAGGCTTCACTTCCGGTTCTGGTCGACAGCAGTTGTTTTTAGCGGTAGCTTCTAGAACTAGACCATGTAAAAGACACAAAAGATAAATTATCTGCGAGCTACTGGTACAACAAGAGAGATTTGTTGTGTGCCGTTGTGTCCAGTGAATAGCAGGTACAATAGAGCGCTTAGTTTTTTATATTTTAATGCCAGAGTTCGTGGCTAACCGAGTTAGCCTTAAAGCTAACACTCGGTTGTAGCTGGCGTTTTAAACCTCAGAATATTCAAGAGCCAGCATCAAACAGTGGTTAAAAATGAGCTGTACCTGCATTGTTCGAGTGTCCCTTCCACTTCCATGACCGGGGCTTTGGCAGAGAAGCAGAGAAGACAGCGAGGAGGAGGAGAACACAGCAGCTGCAGCTCAGTAAGAAACATGAATATGACTCGACTCCACACCCTGCACTTGTAGATTTAATGTTGGAGTCATGATGAGTGATTTAATAAAAGTTTGTAACTACATACTTTTAAAATAATATTCCGATTTTAACATATGTTTTCTAATTTGTAAATATGTTTGTAAACTCTTAGTAACTTCAGGGCTGTTACACCTCTGAAATATTCTCTGCTGTTTCCTTTAATATGAAACCAGAACTGTTTCACTTCAATTAAACTTTTATTTCCTGAGATGTAATTATTTATTTTAAAGCATAACTCTCATAAAGAGTTCTCCGTTTGGTTTTTTACTTGTAGGTAAATATGAACACTTGGTGGTTTTTTTTCCAGCTTTGCATCATCTGACCTCCTGATGTGTTCCTGCTGGTCCATGACTGCTCTGCTCTGCCATTCATGGTCGGTGTTCACCAAGAACTGAGAGGAACTCCCCATCAAGTTCAACTTGTGTTTATTTGTCTTATACAGGTTAACACAGAGTTAACAGTACAATGAAGTGCTCAGGATGAGAAGAGCAGATTTGACTTGCTAAAAATCAAAGAACAAACTACTGTACGTATACTAAAAGCATGCACAGTGAAAAAGTAATTATAATATTCACAAAGTCCTGAAGAGAGACGGATATAACAATGCAGCAGGATGAATTTGAATTAACTACTGCAAGTATTTCAAGCTAGTAATATAAGCTAACATGCACATAAAGTTTTAAATATATATATATATATATATATATATATATATATATAAATATATACACATACAGTATATATAATAATATATAATTATATGTATATATATATATATATATATATATATATTAAAACTTTATGTGCATATATATGTATGCACATAATCAACATTACACAGGTTGTGTGACAAGTTATTGCACAAGTACTGTAGTGACATTGAGATTTAATTATTAGTTATTACCAGTTGTTCAGTGTTATTTATTGATTATTTAACCACACCACCCCGTCAACTCATACCCTGCAGCCCGTTGAGTTCTTCCTGTTCTTAAATGACCTTGACCTTGGATCAAAGCAACGGGACCTTGCTGACCCGTACGGTGTCCATCAGTCCACGGTCAGACGGATTTTCACAGCAACTTTGTATTGACAGTACTCGGCTCTACCTGAAGAGCAGATACATAAAAATCTACCTGCAGACTTCAAGGACTACCCTGACACTACAGTCACACTACTTACTACTTGTAAGAAAATAAAATGTTCAAAACATTCTGACTTTTGTCTTCATTGATGTGTTATCACCCAAAAAAAATGTGTACTGTATTTTGGTTTAAGACAGGCTTAGAGTCGTTTTAGCCATTTTATTAAAAAGAAATTTGATGATAATGTTACATTACTGTACAAAACGTATGAGTCAAGCTAAATGAGGCACAATATTTAAACACTGTTTAAATTATATTATTATTATTACATCTTCTGACTAACTCCCAGCTTCCTCGACTGCTTTTGGAGATTTAAAAACATGTAATCAGTCAGATTACAGTGCTCAGTGGAACAACTTGTTTGTATTTGGATCCAATCTCAGCTCCTCACTGCTTCCCTCATGTTTGAGCTGTAGCGGTGGTGTCTTCCCACGTCTCACAAACATCTAGGATGGACCAGGGGTTCCCTCATCATCACCAACACCTGCCGTGTCCTGTGCAGTGAAAGAAAACATCTCTTATTAAGGCCTGCTACAAACAGTGATTTAACAGGTTTGACTTCAGCTCAACTTTTGTAAACAAACTTGAATTAAAATAACTTTTGTTTCTAAATCTGCTCTAAATCTCCTGCCTCCTTGTTTGAAACTGAACTGTCAGGTGGCTTTGACTCAAACAGTGGGGCTTCTGGTTCTCTTCCTCATGGACTGTGAACACTCAGCCATAACTGTCACTTCTCCTGCCTCCTTGTTTGAAACTAACATTTGTGTTAATAAGAAAACATTGTACAGACAAAACACGTTTACTCAACAGATTAGCAAGGCTAACTATGTTAGCTGTGTTAGCCTACGAGGTAGTTTGGTGAACTGAAAACAAATACCGACTTACCTTCATATTTATTTATGTAGTTGGACACAAAGCTTAAATCCTTTATCCTTCTTAATGTGGGCGCTTTAGAGAAGGTCTGAATTATTCTGTAGACATTATTAACAGTGACTGTCGGCAAGTCCTGCAGAGATCTCGTGAAGAACGCCATCGCTAACACCGTGTTGACTGCAAACCGGAAGTGCGTCTTACGGGTGAAGAATGCGGAAGTGATGGAACGGAAGTCCGTGGCATATAGCCTATTAGAAAAAATGTCGGGATCCAAATTAGATTTTTTCAGAAGAGGCCTAATGATGGCAGTTTTTAGAGGCAGTGGAACATGACCAGATTGAAGAGACTGATTTATTATTTGAGTGATAAGTGGGCCTATTGCAGAGTGATTGGATTTTATGAGAGACGAGGGGAAAGGATCCAGGGCGCAGGATGAAGGCTTCATTTTCTTGATGATGGCCTCCACCTCACTCTGAACAACTTCGTCAAAGCTGTTAAGGGTCCCAGAATGCAGACGGGTAGATGGCACACTGAGAACAGGGAGGTTGTGGAGCTGAGATCTGATAGTGTCAATTTTGGTTTTAAAAGATGAAAGAAACAGGTCGCATTTTTGAGCAGAGTCCTCAAGAGTTTGTTTAATGGGATTAAGCAGACGAGTTATTGTGGAGAAGAGCTGTTTAGAGTTTCCAGGGCAGGTGTTGATGATGTTGGAATAATACTTGTCACCTTGTTTGGTTCATAAACCTAACAGGGTGGAGTTTTTTTAGCTAATCTAGCTGTAGCTCTTTATGTGGTCAACATTTAGCTAGCTAACCTTCAACAGAATAGCAAACCTTTAATGACTAAATCTAATATGTTGTTTTTTAAATTCTACCGAATAAACATTTCCCACAATTTATCTTAACAGGGTGGAACTTTAAGGTTGACTCATACACGTTTAATGTATTTAAGATTAAAAAAAGTAAGGAGAGAGTGACAGAGGAAGCTTACCTTGTTTTCCACGGTTGAATTCCCTCCAAAACCAATTGATGTCTTCTTCTTGTAAATGGCTTTTATGGAATTGTAGTCTTTTGAGGGCAAAAAGGTGGAAAGTTATTACTGGGACATGTATAATATCAAGAAAATATCAAATAAAAAAATAGTTTCAACAGATTCAGTTTCACAAAATAAGGTTTAGTCCAGTCAATCAAATTATTGAAGAAATTTCTTTTTTAATTTTATTTTATGGTTTAAACATCTTGAGGAAATATTTTACACTGCACTGCGGACACAATAAAATTGACCATCTATGTCACCAAAAAGGTGTGTAAAGTACAAAATAATATTTTAAATGCATTTCATTTATGATGGCAAACGTAACACATTTATGATGGCCAATTTAATGATGCCAACACTGCAGACGGAGTCCAGCCAAACGGGGTTTATTCAGAAACAGGGACGAGCTGCTATTACCGAGGCTGCAGCTCACGCCTCAAAAGAAAACGCGGTACACACGCGAGCGAACACACTGCTAGCTGCCTGCTAACAACAACACACTCCTGGGCTCTTCTTCTTCGTCTCTCTTTTTCTGGTCCCTCCTCCCTGCTCCTACCCCTCTCCTGCCCCCACGACCAATCATGAGGGCGGGGGACAACAGAATCACAACAGCTCAACAGAATGATGGCAAACATCTAAGTGTATAATTAAAATACTTTGTTGTAAATAATTGGCACATTTTAGAAAAAAATCAGGGTAAGAGAAACATGCGGACATGAATGTTGCCCCAAAAAAAGAATCACCCATTTGTCGCAATATCTTTTAATATGCGATAACTATCTATAACTGTCACCAGACTTTTTTTCAGAGTACAGTACTCCAATGTCTTCCCACAGACCAAACCACATGCATATGAAGTTTAATAACCTAATAATTAGGTGTGAGTGAGAGATTGGGAGTGCTTGAAGCACGGCACAAAGGCAGGCAGAACCGCTGCAGATGTCTTCAAAATACCCGCTAACTCCAAAAAGCAGAAAACCTGTTATCATGAATCCAGTTATGTACGCCTCTGACATCCTCAATGGACAATACGGACAGCCACACAATCTTCCACTGCCCCCAGGTATCCATAGTGTACCAGCTGCAAGTGTCCCTTCAGGGCATGAGAGCTCTCCTTCCCTGTCTTCTTGTCAAGGAAGTGTTATCAATTGTGTTGAGAGACCAGCTGACCAGATCCATCTATTGGCATTACCTGCTTCTTCCTTTTGAGGGCGCTGGTTCCCATGTCCAGCCATCATTGTGCAAGAGGCGTGGGATCCCTGGACAGGGCTCCAGTCCATCACAGGGACACATGGACACAACTGACCATTCACTCTCTCACCTATAGGGACAATTTAGAGCAGGGGTAGGGAACCTTTTTGGCTGAGAGAGCCACAAACGCCACATATTTTAAAATGTAATTCCGTGAGAGCCATACCATATTTTTAAAACTAAATACAAGTACAGTAAATGTGTACATTTTATGTAAGTCCAACACTTTTAAAGTACAATAAGTATCTGAATTATTTTAAATAACTTTGTTATGCTGTTGTTAACGGTGATGAATCAGAGTCAGAGAATCTTTATTGTCATTCTTACCACATGTGGTACATGCGTTGAAACGAGAATATGTACACGGGGTCCCAGTTACATCCAACAATAAAATGTAAAAGAAGAACAGTAATTACATCTAATACAGGGGTCACCAACCTTTTTGAAACTGAGAGCTACTTCGTGGGTACAGAGTCACACAAAGGGCACCAGTTTGATAAACTCTTCGGAATTAACAAAGCGTAAATTGAAAAAATTGTATAATAAACATATTTTTAAGAACACATTTTTAAGATAGACATTTTAATATATATATAAATACAAAAAAAAGAATAACAACTGAATAAAATGAAATTTTAAATGCAGCTTAGTAGTGAGTAGTGCTATTTTTTAGAACAGGTCCGAGGGCACCTCAAATGGTCCTTGGGGGCCAACCCAGGGTTGGTGACCCCTGATCTAAGATATGAACTAAGAAAAACATCAACTAAAAATACACTAAGCACTAATATCATAGAAAAACATTACTCCAAATAGCAGCACGAACATGAGTCTGTATGAGCAGATGGGCACGAATGAACACATCAGCAACAACGTGATCTTAATGTTCTTTAGATGTGAGAAAGACTGCTCACATGCACATGTAGAGCCAAACATAGTCAGTACAGCAGTACTTACACGCTGCAGAGTGTGGTATGTGACAGGAAGTGCATTCCAAGTTTTAACAATCAGCTGGTCAGCGAGTTGAAGTGTTTTCATTTCTCCCAACTTGTGTTGGCTCGCCAGCTCTGCTTGATGTCATGCAAGTCTTTCCAAATCTTCATTCGGTGACTTGAACTTGTTCACCCACATGTCTGAGGCCTTCAGGTCAGCAGCTTGTGGCTCAAACTCTCTGACGGAGAAACTGAGCTCTTTAAACGCTCCCAGTTTTTCAAAGTGTCGTAAACGACCTGTTTCAATGTCGGCGATGAAGAGTTATAACTTGTTTTCAAATGAAACCACTGCTTGTTGAAGAGATGAAGCTGTGTTTCCAACGCCTTGCATTTTCACATTGAGCTGGTTCAGATGGGCAGTCATGTCCACGAGATAGTAGAACTTCAAGAGCCACTCATTGTTAGCTAACTCAGGATGCTCAATGTTTTTCATTTCAA
>JBBPBX010016263.1:12177-48393 GCA_038048925.1 Garcialebias charrua
ATTATTGAGCATGGACTTTGGTGGGGAAAATAATAATAGTAATTGGAGGGGGGGGTTGTTAATTGCATTTATGATTCAGTGCATTAATAAACACATTTAAAAGGTAACAGATCATTAAAACTTTAATAGCTGGATGTCCTGCTCCTGCCCCTGAGCACATTGAACAACTCTAGGAGTGATGTTTTGACTCAGCTGTGTGTTGAACCTTCAGAAATAAACACTTTCAGCTGCAAACTGCATCCAACAAAACTTTCCTGAACGTGTCTTGTTGTGGTCGCTGCAGCTCCTACCTGTTGTGTGCAGGTGTGTCTGAGGTTTCCAGGTGATGTCCAGCAGTCTGCGCTGACGATCGATCACCTCCTCGTACTGGACGATGGTTTTTTCAAACTCTGTGAATATTTCTTGAGCAGCAGCAGTTAGTCGCTCGCTGATAAACTCTCTCAGAGACTGAACTGAAGACATTGTGGCTGCACACACTCAAACATTCACCTCTCACACACAGACAAGAAACAACCACACAGAGCTAACTATGCTAACGCTGCTAACGCCTTGCTGACTTCCGCTGGTGTCACACTGTGAAGCTCCGGTGGAAACTGCGACTGTTGAAATGAAAACAGATAAAGGCTGTTAGTGGGTGATTCTTTTTTTGGGGCAACATTCATGTCCGCATGTTTCTCTTACCCTAATTTTTTTCTAAAATGTGCCAAATATTTACAACAAAGTATTTTAATTATACTCTTAGATGTTTGCCATCATTCAAATATAAATTAAATGCATTTAAAATATTATTTTGTACTTTACACACCTTTTTGGTGACATAGATGGTCAATTTTATTGTGTCCGCAGTGCAGTGTAAAATATTTCCTCAATAAGTTTAAACAATAAAATTAAATTAAAAAAGAAATTTCTTCAATAATTTGATTGACTGGACTAAACCTTATTTTATTATGAAACTGAATCTGTTGAAACTATTTTTTTATTTGATATTTTCTTGATATTATACATGTCCCAGTAGTAACTTTCCACCCTGTTAGAATGTTTCCTTTTTGCCCTCAAAAGACTACAATTCCATAAAAGCCATTTACAAGAAGAAGACATCAACTGGTTTTGGAGGGAATTCAACCATGGAAAACAAGTTAAGCTTCATCTGTCACTCTCTCCTTACTTTTTTTAATCTTAAATATATTAAACCTGTATGAGTCAACCTTAAAGTTCCACCCTGTTAAGATAAATTGTGGGAAATGTTTATTTGGTAGAATTTAAAAAACAACATATTAGATTTAGTCATTAAAGGTTTGCTATTCTGTTGAAGGTTAGCTAGCTAAATGTTGACCACATAAAGAGCTACAGCTAGATTAGCTAAAAAAAATCCACCCTGTTATGTTCCACCCTGTTAGGTTTATGAACCAAACAAGGTGTAACAAGGACCTAACAGGGTGGAATTTCAGGTAAAAAGTAATCACATATACTGTAAGAGGAGGTGAAGAGACGACACAGGAGACAGGCTGCAGAACTTCACCTTTTAATCAACTCTTACTAAACTGGCGGGAACCCGCCCAACACTGCTTTATATCATAGACATTATATATAGTAGACCAAGCATAGCCTGCTCAAACGCAGGATTTAGGGCAGCCATCTTGGCGCTGTCACCCTTGTACTTTGCTGCATACAAACTAACAGAAAATGCCTCACCACTTCTTTGAAATAAGATCAATAATAGTGAGTGTAACATTTTTTCTGAATGCTCAGCTTAAGAAGGCAACAAGAATCCTTAGTTTCAACTGTTGCCTTTTTATTTTTGCTTTGTTATAACAGTTATGTGCAGTTCAGTCAGTACAAAATAACTTCAATAAACTCACTAAATCACAGTATATGAATAAAATAACATGGACCTCATTCAGACAATGTTTTTGTGTACACACTCCCAGATCACGTTTTTGTTTTAAAGGTTTCCAAAAGATATATATATATATATTAGGCATGTAACGGTTGTAGTTGGTGTACCGAACCGAAAAGGTACGGAGGTGGACCGAACCGAACGTGCTGTACCGAAACGGTTATTTTTTCACTCATTGAATGTTAATATGTGCGCCGCGGAACAAAATTTCCTGGGCGCGTTTCAGCACGGAGCTATTATCTCGCAGCACGCGCAGCATTAGCCGTTAGCTTCTCGCTGCGGTTTCCTGTTTGTTAACGTTATGGTTTTCTTGTTAAAAGACGAGCGCACAAAGCTGTGTGTGTGGACGTTTTTTCATGAAGACTGGATCTGCAGCAGCAACACGTCTAACGTGAACGCGCTGGAAACTACGTCATCAGAACGTGAACGAGCTGTTACAAAGTACGCTAACCACACAGCTGCATTTAAACAACTTCTACAAAGTGCGCTAACAACACAGCTGCATTTAAACAACTTCATCAGGTAATTTAGATGGGTCCAGATCAATAACACAAACTGTATGAGTTTTTAAAGCTCTGAATCTAAGTCTGAAAGTTTTTAATGCACAGTTGATCCTTGCTATGAGACATCCATCACGTCAACACTTAAGTCAAAAAGTTCAGCTCTTTATGAAAAAACTAAAACTGATGGTCAACAAGTCCTGGAGCTGATTTAAACCCTGCCCTGATGATGAGTGAGATATTCAACCGTTCAAGAGGTATTGTTATTTTATTATAATTATTATTTATAATTTATTATTATTTAAAATTATAATCTTATTAACTTATTTTTTTACCTCTGTGTTTTATTTCCAGTATTTCCAGTTACAGAGGTAGCTGCTCTCCTTCCACTTCAGGGAAATCCACCAGAGATCACCTGCTGCAGCTAAGAAGTGTGTGATGACTGAATTGAACTCTGGAACTGTTCCAGGACCAGTCCCACCAAGAAGAGGTTGTGAGTAATGAGGACAAATACAGCCACACTGGTGCTACTGGACAAAAACTTTATTAGTTAAGATTGTAAACAGTCTGTTGCTGCTTATTGTTCTGGTTCTGACTGTTATTGTATTCATTAAGATTTTTATTATTTTTAATATAATTTATTTATTGTAGAGTGCTGTTTATTTAAAATATCATCCAAATGGGTCACTTTTATTTATTACTACAATACAATACAAACATATTTTTGGCATATTTTCAAAATAAACATTTTGTAAGTCTTTATTTTGTCTTTTTTTTTTGTACCGAAAATAAACCGAAAATAAACCGAACCGAGCCCTCCTTGTAATTGAACCGAACCGAAATGTGATTTTAGCGTACCGTTACACCCCTAATATATATATATATATATATATATATATATATATATATATATATATATATATCTATATATATATATATATATATATATATATATATATATATATATATATATATTTATATATATATATATACTGTATATATATATATTATATATATATATATATATATACTGTATATATATATATTTATACTGTATATATATATACTGTATATATAATTACAGTATCTAATATGTATACATAATGTGTGTGTGAATAAATTGCATCTTTGGTTGCATCTTGCTAAACATGTCATATAATTAAGTATGGTATTCCACCAAAATTATTTAAATATGCTAAAATATATGTTCCTATACATGCAGTTTTAATAGCTGTATGCCTAACATTTAAATATGTGGCAATGGGATTACTATTCAGCGTGTTATGATTGATTAAATGTGCTGATACTTTATTGTGCCAGCCAAATATATAAGGCTGAGTGGAGCGGACGACAGCGCCAAGATGGCCGCCTGAAATCTCGTCAGCTCCAATAGGCGAGAGCGGGCCATGCGGTATCTAGTGTTCTATATATGATATCTATGTCCCTGGTGAGGTGTTCCGGGCATGTCCCACCGGGAGGAGACCCAGAGGAAGACCCAGGACGCGCTGGAGGGACTATGTTTCTCGGCTGGCCTGGGAACGCCTTGGGATTCCCCCGGAGGAGCTGCTCCAAGTGGCTGGGGAGAGGGAAGTCTGGGCCTCCCTACTTAGGCTGCTACCCCCGCGACCCGACCCCGGATAAGCGGAAGAAGATGGATGGATGGATGGATGGATAAAAAAAACTAGAAAACAGTTTCCTCAAATAATGTAGGATGGCTGCTTTACAGATATTTATGGTAAGGGTTGAACAGACTAGTTGATTCCAGGACGTCTCGCGAGTTTTTTAATTTCGCATAAACTAGTCGCAGTGACATGATTGTGTCACGTTTCACACCACCGCCTGGCGCTGAGCACCGCCCCCCTGTTTTTATTTTTATTTTATTATTTAATAAAATAAAAACGGGGGTTTATTTTATTTAGTGGATTAAATAAAATAAAACTAACTTTTGCAGCTTCATAATAGTTTTGGTCCCAGTGGTGCTGTTCCGTTGCCAAACAAAGTGCAGGCGGTGTCCAATTTTCCACAGCCCTAGTCTGTGAAAGCTCTACAGGAGTTTTTGGGGATGGTTAATTTCTATAACCATTTCCTCCCCAGAGCAGCACAACTGTTGCAACCGCTTTATTGAGCGCTAAAAATGAAAAAGGCCAACGAAATAGCTTTGACGACCAACGCATCTGATGTTGCGGTGGGGGCTGTGTTAGAACAGCAGGTTTCTGGGGTTTGGCAACCGCTTGCATTTTTCAGCCGTACGCTGCGGTACAATGCTTAAATACAGCGTTTTTGACAGAGAGTTGCTGGCACTTTACCTGGCTACACGCCATTTCAGATTTTTCCTGGAGGGCGCCAGTTCACTGCATATGTTGACCACAAACCCTTGGTGTTTGCAATGTCCAAAATTTCTGACCCCTGGTCTGCACGCCAGCAACGCCACCTCGCTGCGGTTTCTGAATTTACTACAGACATTCAGCATGTGGCTGGCAAATCCAACATGGTAGCCGACTGTCTCTCCCGAGTGCTTATCTCTCCCGTGTACGTTGGCATCAATTTTTCTGCTATGGCTGCGGACCAACGTACCGATGCAGAAATACTCGAGCTCCAGTCTGGGCCCACAGGCCTCAAGTTGGAGGAACGGCAGGTGAATGACAGAGATCCTCTCCTACTCTGTGACGTTTCTACTGGCATGCCCCGCCCTCTGGTTCCGGTTTCATGGCGCCGCCGCGTTTTAGACTCTTTACATTCCCTTTCTCATCCAGGTGTTAGAGCCTCTGTGAAACTGGTCAGTTCAAAGTTTGTTTGGCCCGGTCTGCGTAAAACAGTTAAGGAGTGGGCAGCAGCGTGTGTCCCGTGTAGCGTGCTAAGGTCAACAGGCACACCAAAGCACCTTTGGAACCTTTCTCCATTCCTAGTCGGCGGTTTGATCATGTGCACGTAGACCTGGTGGGTCCTCTGCCTCCATCGCAGGGTTTTACACATCTGCTGACTATGATCAACCGGACCACAAGGTGGCCTGAGGTGGTTCCTCTGGCATCCACAACATCTGCAGTTGTGGCCCGGGCATTTATGTCTACCTGGGTGGCACGTTTTGGCCTCCCTTCAGACATTACATCTGACAGGGGCCCTCAGTTTGTTTCGGAGCTTTAGTCTACCATGGCCAAGGGTTTGGGGACTAACATCCACAGAACCACCGCTTACAACCCCCAAGCTAATGGGTTGTGTGAACGGTTTCACAGGTCATTGAAAGCTGCACTTCGTGCTACATTGACCGGTGACCACTGGATTGACCGTCTTCCGTGGGTTTTGCTGGGTTTACGTACCATAACCAAAGAGGACCTTGGCACTTCCCCAGCTGAGCTGGTTTTCGGTCAGCCTGTGCACGTCCCCGGTGAGTTTTTACCTGAGGTACCCTCACCACAGTTTGCTCCACCGTTGCAACATTTTTCATCTCAGGGGGACTCTTTTCGTGTCCCTGGCCCGGTACACCATTGTTTACCGCAGTCGTTTGTCCCTAAGAGCCTTGAGTCCTCTAAATTTGTTTTTGTCAAACACAATGCCCACAGGACACCACTACAGCCCTTGTATGATGGCCCATTTAGGGTTCTCCAACCAGGTCCGAAACACTTCCTTTTAGATCTAGGGGGTCGTAATGAGACAGTCTGTATTGATAGGCTTAAACCCGCTCATGTTCTGTCAGATCAGGTTGTTATGGCCCAGGCTCCTCGCAGGGGCAGACCTCCATCCATGTCGCTAACGGACTGCTGTCCTCCTTCCAGAGACTCTCAGCGACCAACGGAGCCTGACTCTTCTGCAGGCCCTCCTCGTCGCCCTCCGCTTCATCAGGCTGGTTTTGCAGGGTCCAGGTTCAGCCGTTCTGGTCGTTTGCTCAAGCCTAAAGTTCTGGACTAGTAATGGACCTTACTGAGTGTTCAGGGGGGGCGTGTGTGGCGGACCACTAGGGGACTCTACTCACACCCAGAGGACAGGATGTTTTACCCAGAGGATGTTTTATTTTGAAAAGGTTTATGTGTAAGGTGTGGTTTTGGCGCTTACCGTGCAGTTTGTTGGAGTTGAGTAAAGTGAAGTTCTGCATCCAGTTTCTGTGTCGTCTTTTCTACTCCTCCACAATGTATGGTTTACTGAGACTTGTAGAAGTAGGTGATTTACCATTAGAAACTATCAAACAACAAACTGGAGGCAACAAACAGTTTGTTGAAACAATAAGTGGAAAGTACTCAAATACCGTACTTAAGTAAAAGTACAAATAAACAGACAAAAATGTACTCTAGTAAAAGTATAATAATAATAATAATAATAATGAATTCAATTTATAACGCACTTTTCATTAGTGAAAATCTCAAAGTGCTACACACATTGAATGCTACACACATTCATACACCGGTAGCGGCAGACTACCATGCAAGGTGCTTTCCAGTCCTACCGGGAGCAACTCGGGGTTAAGTGTCTTGCCCAAGGACACAACGACACATGGTGTGGGGAACCGGGATTCGAACCGCCAACCTTCCGATCGGGGGACGACTGCCATTACCACTACGCCACGGCCGAAGTACCATATTAATCTAAAAAAGCTAAGTCTGGTCCTCTGGACATTCAAAAAAACAAAACAAAACAAAGCAAAAAAAATGTAGAAACGTTTCGTCTTTCGTCCGAAAGACTTCCTCAGTCTGAGCTGCTGTATTCAGCTCAGTCTTATAAATAGCACCCTCTCACAGTGGATCGACCAGTTGGCTGATGACAGCCTGAAACCAGCTGCTCACATGATCAAGGAGGACCATCAGCCTAACGATGGATCGTTAGCACCCTGATGGTTGTTTGCTATTCACAGAGGGCTGAGTGATACTAGCAATAACAGCGTTGTATAAGGGGGACAGTTGAACCCGGAGGCCTCCACCCCTGTTTAATGATGGACGGTTTCTTTTCACAAAGATGGCCTCCTTTACTCCTCTCTCAAACCATCGTTCCTCTCTATCAAGGATGTGAACATCTTCATCCCTGAAAGAGTGACCGCTGGCGTGGAGATGAGTGTAGACCGCAGAGTCCTGACCTGATTGTTGATCTTCTGGCTGGGCCATCCTTTTGGCCAGTGGCTGTTTAGTTTCCCCGATGTAAGACTGATCACAGCCCTCCTGACACTGAACAGCATACACAATATTACTCTGTTTGTGCCGGGGGACTGGATCTTTGGGATGAACCAGTCTTTGCCGTAATGTATTTTGGGGTTTAAAAGCCACTGGGACGTTGTGTTTAGAAAATAAACGTCTCAATGTCTCTGAAACTCCCGCAACATACGGAATGACCACTGGTCTGGGTCTGGGTTCCTTCTTTTCACCTGATGGCTGGCTGGAGTCCTGTTTGGGTTTCTTCTCTGCTTTCAGGAAGGCCCAGTTAGGATATCCACATTTCTCTAGAGCCTGTTTTGTGTGTGATTTCTCCTTCTGTCTGGCTCCTGAGTGAAGCCTGGTTCCCACCGAACGCGTCTTGAGCATCAAAAACGCTCTCAAGGCACGGTGTTGGCTGCTTGTCAACAGATGTCTGTTCACACCGAAGACGCGCAGTGGGAGGAGCGTCTTGGTCCTTTTCCGGTCGGGTTTGTTTTGTTTTTTGTACACCGGGCAGATGAAATCAGCTGTTCATGAGCCTCGTTACTACTTGAGTGGGATTTCTACGAGCCAAACTGCAGCTCCGAAAGTCTTTGTTGAGATTAAAACGTTTTTTTATGTTTGGGGTGATCGTACGCTCGAGCGGACAGCGGCAACTGTAAAAATGCCAAGTTTCTTACCGGAGGCTGGTTTCTTCATGAAGGCTCGTTGGGCTAAGTTAAAAAAGTCCAAAAAAAGTCCCGTCGTCGTTGCGCCATCACATACCAGAGTCTCTCCCGATTGGTTGCTGCAACACGGCGAGCAGCCAAAGTTCAATTATTTGAACTCCGGCATCGGCTGCTCTGGACGCTCCGCGTGCGCGGAAAAGAACTGCCGCGCTGCTTGAACTGCTCAAAACGTGCCGCGTCACGCTTCGCCGCTCCTCCACATAGACTTCGCATGTAAACCGGCTGCTTCCGCTGCTCGAAACGCGTTTGGTGGGTAGCTGGCATTAGTGGGGACGCTGTCTGCTCTGTGATACAGAGTCCTGATGATTACTAACTTGTGCTCCAGCGGGTGATGGGAGTCAAACTGTAAATACTGGTCTGTGTGGGTGGGTTTGCGGTACACCTCAGTTTGCAAATTTCCTCTATCAGAAACTGATACCTCACAGTCCAAGAAAGCCAACCTGCCATTTTTTACATCTTCTCGTGTGAACTATTATCCACAGAGTTGATGTGCTCAGTGAAATGTTGGACTTCCTGAGATTTAATTTTAACCCAGGTGTCGTCAACGTACCTGAACCAATGACTTGGTGTGGTCTCCCTGAAAAGGATGTCAAGGCTCTCTTTTCTACCTCCTCCATGTACAGGTTGGCAAGAAACTGGAGACTCCATATCCATGTTTCTGCCTATAATATATTGCTCCCCATATGTGAAGTAGGTTGACTGCGGACTTCGGACGAAAGGTTTCTACATTTTTTTTGCTTTGTTTTGTTTTTTGAATGTCCAGAGGACCAGACTTAGCTTTTTTAGATTTTTCTACCTGAATTATTGAGCATGCATCAGGGTACCATATTAATGTTTTACTTAAGTAAAAGTGAATAAGTATGTGCTTTTAAAAATACTTAAAAGTATTAAAGTAAAAGTACTTGCTGAATGTATTAATTAATGCAATGGTCTACAATATCAAGTGTGTGTATATGTATATTTTCTGTAATATATTAAAAGTGTTGAGTCATTTTAATAAACAATGCTGCAGATAATACATGTTTTTATTGTGTTTACTCTGTGACACAGTTCACACTTGGACTTGTGATTCTGTGCGTCAGAATTTCAGGGATGACATGCAGAGTTAAATGTCATTACCAAACAAAATAAGAAAGAGGAATGATTATATCTTTGAAAGTTTTGATTTAACACAAAGTAAAACCAATGTGTCATTTTAACTGCTGTAAACACATTGAAGTAAAAGTTGTCTGACAGAAAAAAGGAGCATTAGACCTAAAGGAACATCTGATCATTTCAGCAGTTTGTCATCTTGTCTAGTCAACCTTGTAATGGGTCAATAGTGAACAATGTTTTAACTTCCTGACACCGTTTTCAAAACTTGGACCGAGAGTTGAGTCATTTAGAGACATCTCTTGTCTCCTGTCCTAACATGAACTGACACATTTTAATATTGCAGCAATAATTTCTTGTTCAAGTTCAGAAGAAGTTGGTTTTCAAAGTTTTTTGAGTCCAGTCTGACTCTTTTGGGAGAAAGAATCTGTCCTGCTTTACTGAACAGTCTTTCAATAATCTTTCAATAGACTTTCAATAAGGTCGTGGGTGTTGTGTATACAGTATTCTGGCTGACTCTCCACGGTGGAATCCATTTTGGGTGTGTTAGTGGTGCTGTGGTGGGTGCTCCCAGCTCAATGACGTGTTATAATATACATCATTGGTCCAGCTCTTCTTGAAAGCGGGTCTAATGTTACCTGTCCACTTTGCAGTGATTCAATGGACCGACTCCCCTCTCGACATTTGTTACTTTCAAACTAACGACAAAAAAAAAAAACTGCTATGTGAATGTAACTTGTAACTCAACACATTATAGAAATGTAGAAAGTACAGATAATTCATGTAAAATGTAGTGGAGTAAAAGTACATTTAATTCTACAGATACATGAAAAATGTACTTAAGTCCAGTAACAAAGTATTTGTACTTAGTTACATCCCACCACTGGAAACAATTTAGCATTTCGTGTTTATTTGACACAAGAACAGAGTCAACAAATAATTGTGATGGAAGACCAGAGTGAGTTCTGCCAGAAAGAAACTCTTAGGGCCATTCAGATCTTGGATGGTCTGAGATTCATTCAATCTTTATTTATACAGGTTACTGAGCCACAAAGACTTGTTTACAAGAAAGACCCGTTTTAAACAAAGAACACAGATGAGGTACAGGCATCAATAGAAAATCATATAAAATGAAAATAGGAAAAATTATATATATAAAACTAAACAAAAACAGCTACATTATACAGTAAAGTGATATACAGCAAAGTACTAAAAACAGGAATACTGTGTGTGTGTTGGTTTTTGCCATGAACTTAGCAGTTGTTTAAAATCCCTTAGAGAGGTCAAGGTCAACAACTTCAAATCTTTTTGGAAGGAATTTCAGGAAACGGGAGCAGAGGAGAAGGCCCTTTGGCCTAGACAGGTCCTTACTGAGGAAACACTGCATGTAATAATGCCCTGAGAGCGCACGCTGTAGCTGCACTCATGCAGGGACATGTAGGAAGAGATGTATGAAGACAACAGACCAAGAAGTGATTTAAAGATGAAAATGTACGAGTGAGAGTCTGTGTGAAGCTAATGATGACCAGTTAACTAGTGAATACAGGGTGCAGTGGTGGGTACGGTAGTTACAGCCAGTTATGAATCTTAGCGCACCATGATACAGTATCCAGCATCTGCAGGGTACTTGCAGGCGTGGTCATGTAAATAATGTCACCGTAGTCAATGGAGGGAAGGAAAGTTGAAGTTACAAGGTGTTTCCTAGTGTTCCGAGTTAGACAGGATCTATTTCTGAAAAAGAAACCCAGTTTTACATTCAGTTTACACAGTTTTTGACATGAGGCTTAAAAGAGACGTGAATCGACCAAGATAGCCAAGTATTTTTAAGAATCAACACTCAAAAGGAGCACCATTCGAAGATTAAATATAGAAGGAAGGACTGCTGGTACTGACTTCTAGATAAATAGTAATTTCGTTTTGCAGCTTTAATGGAACCTGTACAGTGATTCCTTAATTGACAAAATTGCAACCACAGAGTATCTGAAGCAGACTTTCTTGCTGTTGCCCAAAGTTGATCCGTCCTGTGCAAGAGCTCAGCTAACTCAGAAGTAAACTAGGGGCTATTCCAGCCCTTTATTCTGAACTGGTGAAATGGAGCGTGTTTATTTACAAAATGAACAAAACGATTATGAAAATAGTTCCAAGCAAAGTTCACATCGCCAATTAATGATAAACGATGCCAGTCAAAATAGAACAGGTCCCAAAATAAGGCTTGTTTACTAAAATGCTTCATGCAAGTTACAATATTTACAACAACAGCAAAATGCTAATATAGTTGCATTTTTGCAAAACAAAAAAATTTCAGGTGTAGATTTAATCATCTTACTGCTCTTCTAAGACATTTTACAACCTTTGTGCATGTCTTAACATTCAAGCCTTTGGTTTCTGCCTTGGCTCCTTTCACACAACAGGTGCCTAATTGAATATCTGGTGAAGAAACATCACTTGTGTCCAGTTTTGGCTTTAGGAAAAGCCTTCCCAACAGTGACACTGTTCTCTTTCATTGCCGTACATCTCCTGATCTGCTTGTGTCACAGGCTCTGCAGGAAACTGCATGATGAACAAGGAACTGCTCAGTGACTACACTGCCATGAGCACAGCGGTTTACAGACTCATAATTGGATCACAAATTTGACAAGCTGTCAGATACATTATTTCTATTTCTTTGGTCTTTGGGAGACATTTGAGAACAGTTCAGTCAGGAGACGACAACAGTATCTTCATCTTCGTTTCTTTTTGGTTTCGTCCAATGAAGGTTCAGCTTCCAAAGGCTATAAAAAGGGCGAAAAAATTAATTTACAATTCAAATCACTGAAATACAGATTTAAGAAGGCAAAACAGTGTTTCATCACAGTTAAAAATTTTAGTCTCTACCTTTTGAGTGTTAAGATTTTACATTTCTCTGTTAATTTATGGTCCAAAATTACTAACCGGAAATATTTGAATCTTGCAGGATTTATTGATGCTTGAAATGTATGTTATTAATGACTCTGCCCTACTAGAACGGCTAATTTTAACTCAACATTAATAAAATTCAACCTTTATTGTCATTTTGTGTAGGCTATGGTCAACTAGTTGTTGTCTTCAAATGGATTGACTCTGAAAGTTGATCAGTTGTAGGTGTAGTGGGCATAACCATGTCCACTCTAATACACCTGTGTACTTTTGAACTGTTCCAGAGATGACCTTTACTGACCTCTCAGTAAAGCAAGACATTTACCACAAAATGATTCCATTAGTTGTAATCGGAGAATATAGTCACCAAAAGAGACTATTTCTATCTTTGATTTTATTCTGATGTGATCAAAAGAATAACTTTTGTCATTTTCATGATATATGTTATATGCTGTTATTCTTTTAATATGGAGTATTACTGTGTTCACTGCTGTGTTAAAGTTGAAGTCTCGGGTCACAGAGACCCGGCCGCTTTGTTTAGAAAGGCAGAAGACAGTTAATCTGTTGTTTTATGAGAACGACTCCAGCTTCTCTGTCTTTTCCTAAACAAATCTCCCTCTGCTCTGGCTGTAACCTTGGGTCGTGATAACGGCAAGTGAATTGCTCGACTGGTCCACGGACCAATGAAAAAGACACAAGTCTCACTCCTCTCGGAGATCCTTCTTTAAGTTCTAAGCTGTTGCTGGAACGGAAGAGTTTGCTGAGGACCTCAATGCCCTGATGAGGTTCCCCAAAGAGCTGAATGACCACCAGTCACACGCTAAGGACTCGTCATCCAGCTGGGACTGATAACATGCTGTTATGAGTCCACTTCTAATGAGCGTAAGCTCAAAACTTTGTTTATTCCTTCCTGGAATAAGTTTATCTTGAAGTCAGAGGCCTGAAGCTGACGCATTTTCTGATGGTCGATGCGGAACCCAGGAGACGTTGAAAACGTAAACGAATAACCTGCTCAGAGGTATTGGTTCCCACAAGGACCCGTGCATCTGAAAAGCTACAAGGTCTTCTCTCTTACCGGGCTGTCGTCAAAAGGTAAAGAGCTGTTTACAAACGTACTGTACCTGGATTTTAGCAGAAGTCGGATGAGAAGTGTCACTTTGGTAACATGCTCACGATAATTTCCTTTAACCCATCTCTCCATCTTCCTCCTATCTTTTTCCCTCAATTCTAAGCTGGAAACTATTTTAAGCTAAAGAGCCCACAGACTAAATATGTTTAACATCCAGTATTGAAGTCTGTTGTGTTGAATTTAAGTGTGCTGACGTATTAAATTGAAAGAAAGTGAAATCATGTCAATCAAGTGTAATGGTGTTAATTTAGTGATTTATTTTAAATAAATGGTAGTGTCTTTGGCATACCAACTAAGTTAACGTGTCCATTGTCACTCTATGGCTTCTGTTTTATTTATCCATCATAAAGATCACAGAAATATTGGGTAAACTGAAAAAGAAAAGAATCCGTGAAATTACTATTCAATCTGAATAAGTAAATTAATTAAGGTAAAGAGGTCAGTATTAATATTGACCTCCTCATAATCCTTTACATAGGCGTACAAACAATAATAACTTTCTGAGACTTCCTTTGAAATCTGTTCAGCGGTTCAAACAGTGAACGTAAAGGTTTTAGACAAATTTATCACACAATGCATTAAAGGTTCAGTCTGCAGTTTCTGTAGAACAGCAGCACTTAGAAAAAATTTCAACAAGCAAAGCATTCTGATCCCTCCCCCTCAGAGCCATATATGGCTCTGCCCCCTTGTGGTCTGTTGAAATTTGAATTCAAGCTCTGTTTTTATTGGCTGATTCAAATTCAAGCTCGGTTTTTATTGGCTGGTTACAAACTTTGTTTTTATTGGCTGGAAAATGGCGGGTCACTTTTTCTTTTTAGAAATGCTTATTTACCACCTGGAGAAGCAAGGGGACAATATTTTTTTTAGTTTTTTCAGAGATTACCTCTCTAACATCAATCTAGTGACAGAGTGAAGAAATATGTTAAAATATATATTGTTTGAAAAGTTACAGACTACATTACAATCTTACATACCCCAGCTTTAAGGTATAATAATAATAATAATAATAATAATAATAATAATAAACTTTATTTGTATAGCACCTTCCTACAATATAAGTATAAGTTAAGGATGTATAAGTATGTATGTATGTATGTATGTATGTATGTATGTATGTATGTATGTATGTATGTATGTATGTATGTATGTATGTATGTATGTATGTATGTATGTATGTGTAGCAGGTTAGGAAATTAGAAGTCATCACACTGGTATCAGGTCTGGATCAGTTTATTCCTGTTTAGAACAAAAATACTCTCAGCACAGCAGTTCTTGTGCTCTGGCTGCCCCACACACACACCTCTCCTGAGCGCTGCTCAGCGCGAACTAAGGAAAAGGAGCGGGAATACATGTACACAGGATATGATGTAGCAACAGGGAGCAAGAAAATAAAAGCTGCACCACCAAAATAAAATTCAATTCAAGGAACCAAAAAAAACAAAAACAAATACAGTATAGATAAATAATGAAGGTGGATTTGTGATGAAATATAAACACTTTTACATGCTTGCAAGAGTTTTGAGATAGTTCATTAAAATAAATAAATAAAATTAGATCAGCTACATATGTATGTATGTATGTATGTATGTATGTATGTATGTATGTATAAGTTGAGGATGACTCTCAGCTACCTTCACACCAAATTTTAAACCAAGGTGTATAAAACTGACTGAGTTGTAGCTATTTTTGTGTTGGTCAAGTTGCTGTGATGGCCATTTTCAATTATGGTAACTACAAAAGGTAATCAGGTGTAAATCTACATCTAGTTATTACTTACTGAAAGTTAAAGCAATATCCACCCACTGGTTCATGAAACTTTTTGCTAATAAGCAAACAAAAATGACTCTTAAGGGTTAAATGTTTTTGGTGATTCAAGAGATATTTTACTAACTGACGTGGGCATAAACATAATTGCCTTTTCACTTTTAGCAGCAGGCAATAACAAAACAACAAACAACTACAGTACCGTATACATAAAAAAGCATTTCAGGAAACTGTTTATGGGGCAAATGTTTTGAATGTTTTTCTATTACAGTAGTCCCTTGTTTATCGTGGGGGTTACCATTCTCAGTCACCCCGCAATAAGTGAAAAACCACAAAGAAGGAATACAGTACAAGTACCGGTAGTAGTTTATTTTTGTGTATGTATATACCATACCATACCATACCATTTTATTTATAGAGCACTTAAAACAGCAACAAGGCCAACCATAGGGCTGTACAAACAAACAAACAAACAACAGGCAACACATAAGCAACATACAAAATGAAGTACAAAAACAGAATATCGACATAAAAACGTTGCAGAATATAACGACCAATCTGTGTGACGCAACAGGTTCAAAACACAGATCACCTGGTGTTGAAAGCTTCGGAATAGTAGTGGTGCTGCTCTCTGCCACCTGCTGCTCTCTGCCACCTGCTGCTCTCTGCCACCTGCTGCTCTCTGCCACCTGCTGCTCTCTGCCACCTGCTGCTCTCTGCCACCTGCTGCTCTCTGCCACCTGCTGCTCTCTGCCACCTGCTGCTCTCTGCCACCTGCTGCTCTCTGCCACCTGCTGCTCTCTGCCACCTGCTGCTCTCTGCCACCTGCTGCTCTCTGCCACCTGCTGCTCTCTGCCACCTGCTGCTCTCTGCCACCTGCTGCTCTCTGCCACCTGCTGCTCTCTGCCACCTGCTGCTCTCTGCCACCTGCTGCTCTCTGCCACCTGCTGCTCTCTGCCACCTGCTGCTCTCTGCCACCTGCTGCTCTCTGCCACCTGCTGCTCTCTGCCACCTGCTGCTCTCTGCCACCTGCTGCTCTCTGCCACCTGCTGCTCTCTGCCACCTGCTGCTCTCTGCCACCTGCTGCTCTCTGCCACCTGCTGCTCTCTGCCACCTGCTGCTCTCTGCCACCTGCTGCTCTCTGCCACCTGCTGCTCTCTGCCACCTGCTGCTCTCTGCCACCTGCTGCTCTCTGCCACCTGCTGCTCTCTGCCACCTGCTGCTCTCTGCCACCTGCTGCTCTCTGCCACCTGCTGCTCTCTGCCACCTGCTGCTCTCTGCCACCTGCTGCTCTCTGCCACCTGCTGCTCTCTGCCACCTGCTGCTCTCTGCCACCTGCTGCTCTCTGCCACCTGCTGCTCTCTGCCACCTGCTGCTCTCTGCCACCTGCTGCTCTCTGCCACCTGCTGCTCTCTGCCACCTGCTGCTCTCTGCCACCTGCTGCTCTCTGCCACCTGCTGCTCTCTGCCACCTGCTGCTCTCTGCCACCTGCTGCTCTCTGCCACCTGCTGCTCTCTGCCACCTGCTGCTCTCTGCCACCTGCTGCTCTCTGCCACCTGCTGCTCTCTGCCACCTGCTGCTCTCTGCCACCTGCTGCTCTCTGCCACCTGCTGCTCACCTGCTGCTCTCTGCCACCTGCTGCTCTCTGCCACCTGCCAGCGCTCTCGGCCACGCTCACTACTTCACTGCAGAGCGGATATCGACATGCTGAAGGACAGAGCTTCTCCCTGTACATGTGGGCTGCACACAGGTGAAGCTGGTGATAAATAATTTAAAATAATTTATTTTAAATAAAAATTCCATGCCGGTCTTGTGGCTGATCCATCAGTCAGCCAATTGTGTTTCATGTCTTATTTTGAAAAAACCGCGAAAGAGCAAGTCCATGAAAGTCAAACCGCAAAGAAGGGAGGGACTACTGTACATTGATAGTCCTAATGAAATTGTTTAAGACTTCTTCAATAACTAATACAAATTCTGTAAAATAATTTTACCAACGCAAAATAAATAAATAAAGCGGGCTAATGTTTGCCTGAAAGTTGCATAAAATACTATGTTTTGTGATATATTTTGCTTTTATACATAGCTGCCATTCAGGATGCTATCATTAAGAGAAACTTGGGGTTACTATCTTTAATTTGCATAGAGAAAACAAAAAAATTGTTTGTTGTTGTTGTTGTTGTTGTTTGCTTTCCCCCAAAATTTCAGATTTTGGTTTAAGAAACAGAGAAAAAAAAAATCTGGAAACACATTTTTCTACACTTATCCAGACCCAGTCTTTGGTAGTCTCTGTGAGTCACAGAGACTACCAAAGATTGCCTTCAATTGGAAACCACAAGGAAACAGAAAGAGAGGCAGACCCAAACTGACGTGGAGACGATCCTTTGAGAAAGACCTGAAGGTACAGGGCTTCGACCCGAGCATGGTGGAGATGATCGCCAAGGATAGAGATCAATGGAAACAGGTTGCCGCCCAATGCGCTCTCGAGCGCGGGAGGATCTAAGTCTAAGTCTAATCCAGACCCAGAAAATGTTCAAAACAAACCCCGTTTATACAGAACATATACTTTTCTAGACTGTGTAGGAACCCTGGTATGATAAATTTTAATTACACTTTGTAAGTTTTAAATTGCTCAAGTTAATATAAATATATTTGCTATTACTCACTTGTTCTCTTTTTCTGGTAACTCTAAAAAAGTCCTCCATCCGGCTCTGCCTGTGACTTCCTGCTGTCTTCTCCTTTTCTCTCCCCTCTCGCCTAATTTCTCGACTGTCACGAAACGTCTTCATTCGATGACGAACCCTCTCCTCCCTGAAATATACAAGCCTAAATTAGGATAATATCTGTTGGAATTCATGAATTTACAGCATTATGTGAAAAAAGGCAGATGGCTTGAGCAAAGCACACACCTGACATGATTGACGTGACAGAGGAACCTGACCAAGGCTTCTTCATCTGGCTCGGTCCAGATGAGTTCAGGAACTGTGGTCTGTGGTGACTCCAAGAAAATCTTCCTCGCCTCTTTGAATTTCCAGAAATGTGGGACTGGATGGGTCTAAGGAGAAGCAAAAATCTGACTCAGTTTATTTATTATTTTAACACAACGTAGAAACACGCCTAGAGAAGTTTGTTCTTCTGATACCTGTCTATTAATGTGCAAAACCACGTTCTCAATAGTATGATGATTCTGGATCAGGCTCAGAGCTCTCTTAGGACCCAGGCCAGGGATCTTGTCACAGTAGTCACAGCCCAGCAAAATACAGAGGTCAACCAGCTGAAGATTACAGCAAATAAAGGACACATTGAGTGTTTACTGTGAGGATTGTTTTCACTGAGTGCCATCGTTTGAAGGATTCACTCTTACCTCCTCATGACTAATCTGAAGGTTGTTCAACAGCTTGGGTAAGGAGTATTCAACAACTTCACTGAAAAAATAGGAACAAAGTAAACGTCAAGGCCGGCAAGAAACCTTCTAGTACCGTTCCTAAATAAAGCAGGACATTGGATTTTTAAAAATACTGTGCAGGACACTCTTACATAAGGAATCTGTAGCAACCAGCAATGGACAACCATAAACACACGAGGACATTTGTACTCTTGTTACAAAAAAAAAGCACAAAAGTCACTAAAATTAACTAAATCAAACTAATGAAACTATTTGTACATGATTACCATACTTCCTGTGTTTAAACCCATCCAGTGGTTCATAAGATAGTTTCTTTACAGACAGACAATTGCACAATTTCCTCCTGCCTTTCATGGCAGAGAATGATGATAACTATTTTAGCTAAAATCACTGTGTCTTACGCTGGCCCAGTTGACCTGAACATGGTGTTATTGCTCAGGAGGACACTTTCTGATTATCTATCAGGGCCCACACACACACACACACAAACAAACAAACAAACAAACATCCATCCTCTTTACCCGCTTCTTCCTTTTCAGGTTGCAGGAGTCACTGGCGCTCATATCCAGCAGTCACTGTGCTAGACGTGGGGTACACCCTGGACATGTTTCCAGTTCAACTTTTTATTATATACTGTATTTACTCAAAAAGCAATTTCATATGACAATTTTTAACTGGATTTGATTTAATTCAGTGCTAATTTAAACAATCATCAACCAAAATGTGGCCAGTTTAAGCTCATTTACCACCAGCTTAAATTGTGTGTCCACATTTTTTTTTCTTGGAAAGTAAAAAATCCAAACGTCCCACAGTCAAAATATGCCAAAAATGTAATAATTAAACGTGTAAATTAAAAATCAAGAAAGCTTCTTTTATAATCGTCAGAGCAATCTATGAAGTGAACGTCCCCACCTGTCTCTTTTAGCATTCAGTTGACGAATTAGAACATTAGCCCCAAAGGGCAGCGTGTCCATGTCCTCTGACGCCACTGCGTCGGCAGTCCCGTCTCGCACCAACCGGGCGCACAGCGCCTCAGCGTCCCCTGGAGCCTGAAAGAGAAATCTCTGGTCCGTGAGGTGAAAGACAAAATGATGAAAGCAGGTCTAATGTGTGTGCTGAACCTGAATGACAGGGACACCCAGATGCTTCAGGAGCTCTAGACATGATCTGGTCTGAAATGATGCTGTGGTGAAAAACAAAAGGAACTTTAGGAACTACACTCTAAACATTTATATTCTTTGTATAAAAAAACCAAAAAACATGCTTGTTAGGCTGATTGGTGACTCTAAATTGACCCTAGGTGTGAGTGTGAGAGTGGATGGTTGTTTGGTGTGAGTGAGACAGGTCCCTCTTGTAAATGAGTCCCTGTGACTCAACGAGGCTAGCCTGTATAAATAAAGGTTGAATGAATGAATGAATGAGTATGGCTGTACCTGTCCCCGTAGGTTTGAAGCTCCTGCCGGCTGCCTCAGCTCGCCTCTCGAGCTGCAGAAACAGTGAAAATGACGATTATCTGCTGCCACTGCTCCGCAAAATGAAGGAAGGCTCACCACCCACCACCTTTCATAGCATTTAGACCAAGACCACGTTTGAGTTGTAGCTGTTTTGGTCAAACCTTGAATAGAACAATACTGTACTGTGCAATCTCGTGCGTTATCATGAGATGCTACACACTGAGTGTGTTGATGCTAACAGACAGCTAACAACACATCAAATTCTAGCACAACACCTATAAAAATGACTGAGTCGTTGCCATTTTTGTGTTGAGCAATTTCACTTATCTGGAAGTGGGTTTACTCCTAAAATTAATCAGCTAAGGAAGTCTACAATTGCTTTCTGTAAGTTTTATTTAAAACTGTCCAGTGGTTTAGGAGTTATTTTGCTAACAAACACATGAACACATGGACACAGTCAAGATTAATACTGGGCGATAAGATTAGCGGTACAGCTAATGTGAGCCAAGGATGTGAGGATGTGGACGTCATCTCCCTGACACATAAAAGTAGGACAAGATGGTATTTGTGGACAAGGTGAATCAAAGGTTTCCTTACAACGGGTGTCTTTTCTTCAGGGGGGGTTCCATCAAATACAAAGACTGGCTTTATGTCATGTTCCAGGAATTTGAGTGTGCGGAAGAAGAGACCAGTGATGGGGCTGCAGAGAGAAAAATGAAAAACATTTCAGGCTAATACACCCACCAGAGAACCCATACAGCTGTATGTGCTTGAACACATTTACTGCAGTTTAATCTGATGGTCTGTGTTGAACATCGAACTGTAAGATGGTGCTAATAGTTCAAAAACCAGTATCCATCCTAATGCAGTCCCAACATCACTACAAAACTTGAAACACATCAAGTTCTCTCACAAAACTAGAGGCAACTGGAACTCAAAAAAATTACAGCAGAATGACCAGTATTTGTCTGAAGTGGGTTGCCATGTTTTCACACCAGATAATTTTTTCTGCTTGTCACCTAAAACCTGGAATTTAATAGTTTTGGAAGAAGTGTTTGTATCTATTGGTATTTTAAAGATCTACCACTTTACAGAAGTATTTTTAATGAATAAAAAACCTTTCGCAACAGAGCAGGTCCATCTCTGTGATCTTGAACCATCTCATGGGGACTTTTTGTCCATTCTTCATCATGACCAAACTGCTGCAGCTCCTTCGGGGTGGATGGGTGCTGCTCGTGTCCAACAATCTTCAAACCAAACCAGTGATTCTCAGTTTGACTGAGATCTGGACTTTAACTGGACCATCCCAGGACATTTAACTGGGTCTACTCGAACCCATGGAGTGTTTCTTCAGCAGAATGTTTGTTATTGTCCTGGTGGAAGGTGAGCCTTCGTCCCAGTTCTCCCAGATCTCTGAAAAATTCCAACATGTTCCACTCAAGAATTTTTTGGTACTTTGCTTCATCCAGCTTTCTTTTGACTCTGACCAGTTCCCCACTCCCTGGTGATGTAAAACATCCCACAGGATGATGCTGCCACCACCATGCTTCAATGTGGGGGTGGTGTACTCAGCATGCTTGCTCCAGACATGAAGTTGTCCTCAATGTTCAGTTTTAGTCTCATCTGACTATAGAACCTTCTTCCACCAATTTGAAATCTCCAAAATGTCATTTGTCAAATTCCAAAAGATCTGCCTTATTTTACTTTTTTAAAGCAATACATTTTTACTGCTACACTTCCATGAAGCCCAGCTTCTAGTGGTGCAAAGGACAGGTCCTCCTATCTCTTCAGAAGATCTTTGGTCTCTTGTTTTCTTCTCTGATAGACACAGCCCCATGCTTGAATCCTGAGTTTTGATCCTTTCTTGGCAGGTTTGCTGTGTTGATATTCCATTTTGTAATAATGGATACAATGAAGCTCTGTGGGATGTTCAGGGCTCTGGTATATTTTTATAACCAAACCCTGAACTGTATTTCTTAGTAGTACAGATTAGTAGTTCTTTATTAGAACAGGTGCTTATATAACGAGATCATATCAAGGCTTAATGGGATTAAGCTGCCTAAATAAAGGTTGAATGAATCTGGCACTCTGTTTGTTCACAGATTAATCTTATTTAACTTATGTGCCTTTTTGAGGTAAGGATTGGGGCTTCAAAGCAAAGTGAATTTATTTGTGTGAAACACTTTTTAGTTTTCTATATATTTTTAGTAGGGATGCACCGATCCACATTTTCTTGCTTCCGATCCAATTCCGATACTTAAAACTGGGTATCGGCCGATACCGATTCAGTTCCGATATCCTCATTATCATTGATTTTAGATGAGGCTGTAATAATATCCTCTCAAGTATGATAATTCTCAATCAGGTCATCTGGACAGATTGAGTATGAACTTTCTTATCCTCTCAAGTACAATGTGTATGTACACATATATGCATGCATGTCCAAAAAGGCAACTTGAGGTAAGTTTTATTAATGTTGGATAAGTTTCAAAGTTATGATTAAATTCTGCTAACACAAAACGTGTTTTTTTTTAATTCCTAGCTCTAAAGTGGATATTAAAGTGATTAATTTACCAGTGATTGTTTGTTTAAAGTTATTTTATATACTGTATTGTTTTAAATAATGGAGTGATATAAGATTTTTTTTCCTTCTTTCTGCACTCTTTTCATTCAATGTTTTCTTTTTGATGAATTTGTTTTATTTTGTCTCTTTTAAATGAATGAATAAATTAATTAAATAAAATATTAAATAGCTTTACATCTGCTAAGTTCATGGCATAAACCAACACAGACATGTTCCTGTTTTTAGTACAGTATTTTCCATCGCTTTATAATGTAGCTGTTTACCAGTATGTTTTTTTTTATACGGTTTTCTTGTAATTTTTAATTAATATGCCTGTTTTATAATTGTCTACTGTTGTACTGATAAATATCTCCTGGAGGGTAAACTATTTCTTGGACTGCGGTCAAGTTAGTTTTACGTTGGACAGCCGAGCTCCGTGGCTTCAGCGGTGAAGCCACGGAGCTCCAGGGGCAAGCTAAGAGCAGCTGCTCGAAATCAGAGCGCCCACCCCGGATTGAAAAAGAAAAACCCACCGCTGAAGCCATGGAACTCGAATGTCCAACGTAAAACTAACTTGACCACGGTTTAATGTGGCGCTATGGCTCTGCAGACATTGAACGTTGCTGTCTTGCGGTGTTTAGTGTAAAATACTTCCACACAGCGGACATGTTATGATGAAAAGTCAGCTAGCTGCTAGCTAAGATGCTACTCACCAGTGTTGCCAGATCTCGCGACAGAAACAAGCGACCAGCTCCATGAAAACAATCCCAAAACAAATGACCCGCTCTTTGAAAACAATCCGAAAACAAACGACCCGCTCTTTGAAAACAATCCCAAAACAAATGACCCGCTCTTTGAAAACAATCCCAAAACAAGTTCAACTGAGTATCGTACTCACTCAGTCCTCACGCTGTAGCTGGCTGCAAACTATGAAATGGATTTCCTGAATTTGAGGCGGGTCTTGTTACTCTGGGTTCATGAGACACGCCTCCGTTCAGGAAATCCATTCCATAGCTTGAAGCCAACGTGCATCATGGATCGGAAAATATCGGCAGGTTGGATCAAAAATCCGATACGTAAATTATGCTGGTATCAGAGGCCGATACCAGATCGGCCCCCTCCCTAATTTTTAGGAATAATTTAACACTACTTTTATCCATTTAATTACTCTTAATTTACGGTAGGTTTACTACTTAATCTAACTGAAATTCAGGCTGTAAGGCAACAAACTAGAAAGAATACCAAGGGTTAAATAAACATCTTTGCAACCCACTGTACTGTACAGGCTTTTGTATTTTGTTTGGGTCAAACCAAAGGATTAATATGAGGAACATGTAAGAAAAGGAGCATAAATAAAATTCTGCTTCGACTCAGAGGTAATTGTTCAGCCGATCTCTCACCTGAGTGAAGGCGTTGCTGCTCGAAACTGATGCAAAACAACAGACGTATCCAGAGCAACCACTTTTCCTGTGGAGTAACAGAGCTGCATCATCATAAACAAAAGCAACAATCTTCCTTTAGCTACTAAGACTTTTATTCACACTGAACTGCTTTTTATTAGGACATAGAACAAAAAAGGTTTGGTCTGTTTCTTCATTGTTCCCTAAGGAACACATTCATTTTGTTTACCAGTCTAGTGGCAGGGCTTTTGACTACGGATCCGAAGGTCGCGGGTTCGCGCCCCGGCCACTACCCAGCTTGGGGTGTCTATGAGTGCACACCTATTTCTCCAGCTCCCCGGGCGCTTTCGGGCTGCTCACTGCACCACCTGGTAGGTGGTTGGGTTAAATGCAGAGACGAATTTCATCTGTGTATGGGAACATACGCAGATGACAGGAATAGACATTATTATTATTATTATTATTCAAACTATTTAATGATATATACTGTATACATATCAGGTCAAAACCTCAGATATTAGAAAAACCTATAAATGTGTGATAATTTTGTTTATGTGTCCTTGCCATTTGACAAACTGACATTACACTCGCTGGTATTGCAAAGGCAGTACCGTACATATTTGTAGAGCCCGACTGATACTGTATATCGGTTGGGTTGATATAGGCGTTTGGGGACATATCGGATTCGGTATCAATGAAAATTGGCCCATTAGGCGCTGATATAAACACTTCTAATTTTCACCCCTAAAATGCTGGGAACAAGCAGTCTTTCCTTGCAAATGGTGTATTTGTACAATGTATCCAACAGAGGGCGCATGCAGACTACTTTCAAGTCATGACAACTTTAACTTTCCCTTTCAGCACAGATGAATCAGGGAGCAATACTGCGCAGCATATTTCGTTGAACAAATTGAACAAAGTAAATTTATTTTATCTGATCTGTAAAATAAAATAAAATTGTGAAAATAATAAATTCTCTTCAATCCTCCAACCCGCTTGAACTACGTGCCTCTCAAGTTAGCAAGCTAACGTTTAGATAACCTAGCATAGGCTATTACCTTTTAAAACTTTATCCAGAACAATAAATCTAACGTAGAGGTAAAATATGTCAAGTGTTAGTAACATCATCTTTGTTGTCCTCAATTAAATTCATTGTCTGAAATCTTTACTTCTCTGCAAAGAAAAAAATTAAGCCGCTACGATCAATACTAATTAGGCCTTCACCATACACGACTGTTTAAACAATGAATAGGGAAGGGCTTTTCTTTGCTTAATTTATATTTTTGTAACAACTTTATGGTGAATAGTGGATAGAAATTGTGAACGCACGTTGGGAAGACTGTTTCAAGACTTCAAGTGTTAAAACAGGTTTAAAAGTACGGTAGCTGTTTACAGTACTTAGATTATTGTGGATGGACAAAGCTCAAAACATTTCAGCCAGTTTATCGGTTTGGCACTAGCCTTACCCTCACAATATCAGTATTGGCGATAGTCGATACCGATATTGAACCGTAGGCGATTTATATTCTGTTACTTTTATATTTTGTGTAATTCATTATGTATGTTCCTTTGTAGTGAAACTCTGGCACAACAATTTCCGGCTGGATCAATAAAGTTCTATCTTATCTTTCTCTTAGTCTAAATTTCCATATTAGTCAGGCTCTACATACAGGGAGTCCTCGAGTTACGGCACCCTCGACCTACGGCAACTCGGACTTACGAACGGACCTAAGAACAGTACAGTTGTACATTAAATACAGCACTGGTATGTGTTTTTAGGTGTTTTTAGATGAAAGTGTGTTAGCTAATCATTTGTAAACAAAGTTCTGTGCATGTTTATGAACCAGTATATACATTTGTGTTGAAAAACGGGTGTTTGGCGCAGCACTAGCATATGTTTTCCGACTTACGAACGAAAATCCGGACTTACGAACGCACGTGCTATGGGTTCCGACTTACGTCAAAATCGGGTTACGAACGGTCCTTAGGTCCGGAACTCGTTCGTAAGTCGGGGACTCCCTGTACTGTATATGTTGTATTTTGCTGTCAGACTTCAGATGAACAAAACAGTTATAACACAGATTTAAGAATACATTTATCCCACACTGGGGAAATTCATCTTCTCACATGGTTGTGGAAGAATTTGGACCCTCCCTTCTTTTCAGTGTTGCTTCAGTTCATTGAGGTTTGCAGACTGTTTCTGCTCAGCTCTCTTCAGGTCCCAGCACTGCCTTCAACCAAGCAGTTTCAGGACTTTGACTGGAACATTGTAGCCACTTGATTCTTTTCTTTATGAGCCGTACGGTTGTTGATTAGCTGTTGTGTTTAGGATCAACGTTCCGTTGCATCATGACCCAGTAGGATTCAAGGTTCTTATGCACCACGTGGTACATGTGGTGGAACGAAACTGTACACAGGGTCCCAGTTACTTCCAACAAAAGTATAAAACGTAAAAGAAAAATAGTAATAAGATCTAAGATATGAACTAAAAAAAAGTCAACTAAAAATACACTAAGCACTAATAGCATAAAAACAATACGCCGAACAGCAGCACAATCACGAGTCTGTGTGAGAAGATGAGCACACATGAACACAGCAACATGAAACAGATCAGCAGCAACATGAAACAGATCAGCAGCAACATGAAACAGATCAGCAGCAACATGAAACAGATCAGCAGCAACATGAAACAGATCAGCAGCAACATGAAACAGATCAGCAGCAACATGAAACAGATCAGCAGCAACATGAAACAGATCAGCAGCAACATGAAACAGATCAGCAGCAACATGAAACAGATCAGCAGCAACATGAAACAGATCAGCAGCAACATGAAACAGATCAGCAGCAACATGAAACAGATCAGCAGCAACATGAAACAGATCAGCAGCAACATGAAACAGATCAGCAGCAACATGAAACAGATCAGCAGCAACATGAAACAGATCAGCAGCAACATGAAACAGATCAGCAGCAACATGAAACAGATCAGCAGCAACATGAAACAGATCAGCAGCAACATGAAACAGATCAGCAGCAACATGAAACAGATCAGCAGCAACATGAAACAGATCAGCAGCAACATGAAACAGATCAGCAGCAACATGAAACAGATCAGCAGCAACATGAAACAGATCAGCAGCAACATGAAACAGATCAGCAGCAACATGAAACAGATCAGCAGCAACATGAAACAGATCAGCAGCAACATGAAACAGATCAGCAGCAACATGAAACAGATCAGCAGCAACATGAAACAGATCAGCAGCAACATGAAACAGATCAGCAGCAACATGAAACAGATCAGCAGCAACATGAAACAGATCAGCAGCAACATGAAACAGATCAGCAGCAACATGAAACAGATCAGCAGCAACATGAAACAGATCAGCAGCAACATGAAACAGATCAGCAGCAACATGAAACAGATCAGCAGCAACATGAAACAGATCAGCAGCAACATGAAACAGATCAGCAGCAACATGAAACAGATCAGCAGCAACATGAAACAGATCAGCAGCAACATGAAACAGATCAGCAGCAACATGAAACAGATCAGCAGCAACATGAAACAGATCAGCAGCAACATGAAACAGATCAGCAGCAACATGAAACAGATCAGCAGCAACATGATGTGATTTTTCACAGTGATTATTCTGGTTAGAGATTCATGAGTCTAACAGCCTCAGGGTAGAAGCTGTTCCTCAGTCTAGTGGTTCTACACTTAATGCTCTTCAACTTCCTTCCTAAGGGGAGTGAGGCAAATAGTGTGCATGCTGGGTGAGTGGGGTCCTTCATGATGCAGGTGGACCTCTTCCTGCATCTGGAGGTGTAGATGTCTGTGATGGTGGGGAGACTGACTCCAACATCTTCTGTGCAGCCTTCACCACTCTCTGCAAAGCTTTTCTTTCTGCAGCTGTGCAGCCTCCATGCCACACGTTGATGCTGGAGCACAGGATGCTCTCCACTGCACACCTGTAGAAGGAGGTGAGGACTGAGCTTCTCAAACCAGCTCGTCTCAGCCGTCTGAGGAAGTAGAGTCTCTGATTAACTTTCTTGATCAGACTGGTGGTGTTGTTGCTCCAGCTGAGGTTATCATTCATGTGTACACCCAAGTACTTGTAGCTGGAGACCACTTACACTGCAGATCCTCCTATGTTCGAGGGGGTAGGTTTGTTTGTTCCTTCTGAAGTCCACGACCATCTCCTTCATCTTCTTCACATTCATGTGGAAGTTGTTCTTCCTGCACCAGCTCTCCAGGTGCTCCACCTCCTGTCTGTAGCTGGACTCATCATTGTTTGTGATGCATCCCACCACAGCTGTATCATCTGCAAACTTTACAATGTGACAGCCTGGATGGGTGGCTGCACAATCATATGTGAGCAGAGTGAACAGGAGAGGGCTCAACACACATCCTTGAGGAGAGCCAGTGCTGAGGGTTATGGAGGAGGAGAAGTTGTGGATCCTCACTGATTGTTTGTTAAGAAGTCTAGGACCCAGTTACAAATGGATTGGCTTAGCCATAGTGTGAATACTGTAGTTTGTCCATCAGGGTTTGTGGATCATGGTGTTGAAGGCAGACGTGAAGTCCACAGTACAGATGTAGGAGGAGTTCTTCTGCTCCAGGTGGGTGAGAGCATTGTGGACCACAGAAGAGATGGTGTTCTCTGTTGATCAGTTCTCATGGTATGCATACTGGTGAGGGTCCTTGGTGATGTTGATGGTTGTTTTGATGTGGGTCATGGTCAGTTTTTCGAAGCATTTAGTGACTATCTGGGTTAATTTAAATAGTGATTTGTGACAAAAAGGTGTCAGCAAAGGTCAAATGAAAAGTATACAAGACAGTGGTGAGACCAGCTATGTTGTATGATCTGGAGACAGTGACATTGACAAAAAGACAGGAGAAAGAACTGGAAGTGGCAGAAATGAAGAGGTTCTTCTTATTATGAATGAGATCATCAGAGGTACAGCACATGTTGAACAACTGGGAGATAAAGTTAGAGAGGACACACCGAGATGGTTTGGTCATGTAAAGAAGAGGGACAGTGGGTATATTGGTAGAAGGATGTTAGAAATGCAGCTCCCAGGAAAAAGACAGAGAGGGCATGGAGGTAGTTGAGTGAGGACAGAGGATGCAGAGGAGTGAGGTGGAGGAGGAAGACTCACTGGAGACCCCTGAAGGAGTAAAAATATGATTTGTTCCTTTCATTACTCGTTTACATTAAGTTAAAAGGGAAAATAGCAGGAGATCTACACCTTAAAACTGCAAGCACGCCACAATTACTGTGATAATGGAGAATGAACACTTTTACCGTCAAGCTCGTTAGTCTGTCACGTGACTCCTCGCTAATGTTAGCTGCTGCTAGCTACAGGCGAATAAAATAATAAACACATAAAACGTAAATCCGACAAAGGATCCCGTTTGTTACCTGTATAATCATTGATATCCTTGTACGAAACCGCACCAGGAGCGCTTGAGCGGATTAAATCACACAGTTTAGTGATTCCCATTGTTTTCAGATGAGCAGCTGAACACTTCCGCCACAACGGACATCCAAAAACTTTTAAGTTTCTCATATGGTCTTGCTCCTTTGTTTTTATTTTTCTTTCATTATTTTGTAAATCAAAAAATAAAAATTTGTAAAACGTAGTTACGACATCCTTCACGAGTTTTTAGTATTTGCATCTTGTTGTGTATTGTTTTGGAATGGTTAATAAAGTTCTTTAAAAAAAAAGTTGAACTCTTCCGGTTTGTTTCGACAGTAAAAAACAAAGAAAAAAAACTGTTCGGCTTGTTGGCAACTTATAGTAAATCTTTTGTCTTAAAGACACAGAGAAACTTTGTTTAATCTATTCTTTTTATTTCTAAAAACGTAGCTAGAAGCACCACATTTATACACACATTCCAGGTTTTAAACACCTCGTCCTTCTACCAGCAGAGGGCAGTAATGCACAAACAAGTCAGGAAGTCATGGTCATCCAGCTTTTATTAATATTTACACACTGAATAAAATAAATTAGAAAAAAACATCCATAAGTTGTAAATGATATTTGCAGACTGTGCTTCGCAGAACAATGATAACTGCAACAACTTTTGAAAGTTACATCATCACATGGGATTTAAATAAGTCTGTATGATTCTTTTTAAATAACACCAATAAATATTCTTATGTAACAGAAAAAGAATACCAGAAAGTTTATGGTTTTTAGCCTTGCTTTGTAGGAAAACTATACTGTTCTATTTTAAAAAGGTGACTGTCCAACAAATGTATAAAAATAAAATGATGGGCTTAAATGTAAATAACATTTGAACAATAAGAATAGCAATAACAAGTCAAGTACCGGTACATCGCACTAAAGCTTGGATTAAGATTCAACATTCAGAATAACTTATGGCAGCTGTAGATTTACTCAGAATGTTTAAACACTTAAGAACCAATAAACTAACTTCAAGTGAGCACAAAGTTTTATTTCTGTAGCTCTAAAACATAAATCACTCAAGTAAATCCTTGTCTGCATGGACTTTATCACAGACCGCTTATGATGTGAGTCACTCCAACATCATTAGGAGTAAATGCTGATTGCTACACTGATGCAGACTGTGCATCTGCAACATGTACTGTAGTAAGATCTGTAGACACAAACTCAGTACTGTACATGTATTTGTATTTGTATGATCCAGATTTATCTTTTGTTACAGATAACTATGACACAATTAAACAATGGTCCCCGATTTAAAAAAAATATACACTGTATCTATTTTTGTTGAACTGTAGTCGCAGGACATTCTTCAGGTACTCATGCAGCATATTTTGAGATTTGCCAGCAAATTTTAACCCAACAATGTGAATTTGAGAAATGTTACTATAACAAGATAAGTACAAGTTCAGTGAGAGCACAACTGAAAATTGGGGCCGTTTTTAGCAAACGACTCACAACTTTTTGTCGTCAACTATGGTACTCCACAACATTCACAAATAGGTGAGATACTGGCTTAAACTGCTGCCTCTGTGACCGGATGGATGGATGGATGGATGCATGGATGGATGGAACTATAATGTTCTTAGGGGTATGACTAAAATGGAATATAAAGTCAAAGTTGATCGTTTTGACTTATTTTATATATGTATATAGATTAGTGTTTATTTTGTCCTTAATGACAATAAATATGAGTTTTATAAATGTAGAGAAGGTTTCTAAAATTGATTTAATCTCATATCTTGACTGAATTTGAAACTCATTTCAATATGATTCCTCACTGTGACGGACTCAAGCCACTTTACTGTAAACTGCTGTTCTATGCTGCTTCAATCTCTAAATATTTGTACCCTGTTTTGACAAGAACAGATATCTAGTGGTAACATTTGGAATAGCAACTGTTTTAAACATCCACCCCCTCATGTTGTCAGAAATAAGGAAACCAATGCAAAAAAAAAAAAAGGTAAAAAGAAGCAGCTACCAAAGGGCCGTAATCAGGTTAGAGGTAAAAGAGAAATCAGATGCTTAAAACAAGTAGTACTACTATAAAAATATTGCTTTACTTTTAGATAATACACAACCAACACAACCAATTTAAACTTACTTTTTTTTTACATGTACCTTGTTCTTGTTGCAATTTAAACTTGAGCTTGTTGTGTTTCACACGAATTTTAAGATACTAAACTATAAGTATTTTGTTGCAAAGTAGAGAGAAACAGGCAGCCATGCTGGTTTGATTTTGTCTGACAGATGCACCGGTCTGCAAGAACGAAGATAATAAACAGATCCTACTATAAAAAGATAATTCATGCAATTTACACTTGCATAGAAACAAAAGATTTAATAAACCGCACTTCAAAAAGAGAAAAAACAGAACCTTGATTTCTATGTGAAAGAAACAACCAGCTCAGAGTTGCTAATAAACAGAAAACATCTCCACCGATATTTTAATCTAATTTATTGATGCTTTTGAGAAAACTACATGTTCTCACATGTAGAAAGCCCTCCATGTGTCAATAAAGAGGATGTTCTCAAGTTCTAAGGCTTATTTATTAAAGAAATAAGATACCAATTAAAGCACAATATGTACCAAACTTTCACATACCATCACATCCAGTGATTGGATTGTTGTCCTCTATCTTCACTGTTGTCCTGACTGTTACAGCATCCAAACTGTGAGGCCGAATGTGTGAGCTGGAGATATTTTCTACAATTAGTTCAGTCATGAGGGTGAAGGTGATGCTGACTGACTCAACGCTGTCTCTATGAACACCAGATGTAGCAAGTCTGAATTTTCTGGTTGCCATGTTGAGCAGCTAACACTTGCTGCTGCTCAGCATTTGCTCATGTGGCTACAAGAAAGTAAACTGTCAGGTTTAGCTGTTTTAGGTCTTCTCTGGTCAATGATGGTTTAAAGTCAGTAAACCGAGCCCAAACAGAATTTTCTGCCGCAGCAGGAGGTGTGCTGTTGAAAAGACTCATGCTAAACAAGGATTTGTCTTGGTTTTCTAGTGTTTTGGGAACTCGTCCGATCCCGTTTTAGCGACGCAACCAGATCCACGTGTTGATGAGCCAGAATGCCACCGTGGCAGAGTACAGGACCACTTCTCGTTTGGAGCGTTCTTTGTTTTCTTCCTCCAGTAGCTGTAAACGCCTGTTGAGCTTCAGAATCTGGATGATCACAAGAACAGACACAACTTTATTCCCTGCCACTGTTAAGACGGTATCTCACGTCTTCACTCGTATTTGGCAAACAGCATTCCCGAGGGGTGTTCTAGAATGTGTGAGTGGTAAAAATGAGCAGTCCTGTGTCAGAAGTTTTGAACAATATCAACACAAAAAAAAATCTGTGTAACAAGTTTTACTCAAAGTATTAAAAGTTGTGGGTGTCTCAAGCTCTTCTGTATTTTATTGCACACTTCTCCAACCCAACCCAAAGGCACTAAAGCCGTTTGCCGACACCTGTAAGGACCTCTTTGAACGTTCAGGCCTCAAACAAACACTGCAAGAATAATTAAACTAACCCCGTCATCATTTCAAAAGTGTATTGTAGAGGATGAAATCGTTACAGCAGGTGCGCCCTAAAATGACGTGCATGGCCAAGATTATAATTTTACAAGCAGTGCAAAACAAAATAAGCCATAATTTTCTAAAACGAGAAGCTCAAAATGTGAAAATGTGCTTTGCCAGTCACAAATAGCAAAAACTCCCAGAAGTAATACAAAGTATTTTTTCACTATGAGTCGCTAACAAGTCTCCACAAGTTGCAACCCAGTGAGTTCTTCAGGAACAGACAGTGAACCTACCACCTCAATGAAAAGTGTGTGTCCCAGTTTTAGATACAATAGAAGGAGATGATGATGATGAAAGAAAAAAAATGAACAGGTCTTAAAAGAGAAACATATCTGATGCACAAAGGGAAGTGTTTCTACACACAAGAAACAATTCAGGTGCTCACACAGTAATTAATTGTGCTCATCAGAAGCGCCTCTCATTTGCCTGGCTAATTTTATTTTAAAAACTACAATTGAACATGTGCTGGCTTCAAAATAAAACTTTGTATAATATTTAAAGGGGTGTAACGGTGCATGTGTTTGTACAGAACTATCACGGTTCAGATGATTTGGAGGAATACAGGGACGGACGACGGATACTATTAATCACCCCTCTCATCCTGAAGAGCACAATTTGTTTAAACTGCTACAATAAAGATATCTAAACTACTATACGGATCTCTCCATACAGAAGAGCAGTGGTCTGTGCAGATAAAACCTAGAGCAGGGATGGAGTCCATCTATAAATTGCATGCAAGTTCAATGCTGGTTGCTGGAAGACGGATAAGACAGGAAGTAGCTGTTGTTCCAGCTGCAGCTACTTCCTGTCTTATCAGTCTAAGAGACAACCCAGGGATCATAAAAGTGGAAAACCCAATAAGTCTGCAGAGGTTGATGGGAAAGAAACACACATACTCTTTTTGTTTGCGTGTGTTTTCTTCCACCTGAATGTGCTGATGCAGACGCGTGCGCCTCACAAACGTATGGATTTTGTGTGATTATACGAGTTGATGTGCTGCACTCTGAACAGACTGCCTGACCATGGTGAGCCAAATTGGCTGTGGACGTTCACTCGCTCTGGTGACCCTTGAAGACGGGAGCAGCCAAAACAGAATTTTAAAAAAGTTTTTATTGCTTAATTTTGTGGTAAAGCCAAAGTTGACAAATCTGTTCTGTATGATGGGTCAGCTTAGAGGCTCTTAAGCTCAGTTTGGTACTTTTCCTCTGGTTCTGAGAGGGTTCGGTCATACAAAACTCTATCAAACTGTGACTGTATGAAACTGATACAGTACTGAGGTTTGTACCTGAATGGCTTATGTTAAACCCTTAATATCTTGCTTTTCCATGCCATGAGTATTGCTTTGGCAAAAGTACACAGCTGCAATCCTATACTCATCAAATTTCAGTAAATCATCCTCTGATGTAAAATTCTCACCTCAGATGAACAAGTCATGAAATATCACACTGCTTATTAGAGAAATGAGCCTAAACAGGCTGTTTTTAACTTGCATGCTCATAATAACATCTGACATTCAGTGCAAGTAAAACTGACATGATGTTGGAAATTTGCATATTTGTCACAACATATTTATCTTATATCATTCATCTCTGTTCGTTTTATCAAAATAAATTATAAATATATTAAAATTTCATTCCAAGTTATGGTAGTTATTTCTCTGGGACACGCCCCTAAAATTCCGCGCACTTCCGCAAAACCGTCATTTGACGTACCCGTGGGGAGCCGCTGCTCAACTCGCATGTAAACAATAATGGCGGAGCTTGTCGACTCAGACGAGTGCAGCATTTCTAGTGTTGATCTAAGCGATTTGTCTTCAGTTTTGGAAGGTCAATATAAGCAGTAGAAGTTTTAATCTTGCTCAAATCATTTTATTGTATACTCTATTAATGGAAAACTTATTAACTTTTACGATTCAGCTTTAAAAAAACGTGCAGGGAGCTTCGTGGCTTTGAGCATGTCCGATTGCGTTTGAGATCTATCATTTTAAGACAGTAAATCATCCAAAGCTCTCATTAATAAACCCTCCATGAATAAAAACACATACTGATGTTACTTGATCGCGCCGACATAATTTAAAAATACATAAATAGCACTCCGTGTTGACTGGTATCTAGGCTAATATTGATAGCAGCTATCTGTTTACACGGTCCAGGTTGCGTCTGAAATATATCATTTTAAGACTGTAAATCATCCAAAACTGTCATTAAAGCTAGGGTATGTAAGATTGTAATGTAGTCTGTAACTTTTCAAACAATATATATTTTAACATATTTCTTCACTCTGTCACTAGATTGATGTTAGAGAGGTAATCTCTGAAAAAACAAAAAAAAATATTGTCCCCTTGCTTCTCCAGGTGGTAAATAAGCATTTCTAAAAAGAAAAAGTGACCCGCCATTTTCCAGCCAATAAAAACAAAGTTTGTAACCAGCCAATAAAAACCGAGCTTGAATTTGAATCAGCCAATAAAAACAGAGCTTGAATTCAAATTTCAACAGACCACAAGGGGGCAGAGCCATATATGGCTCTGAGGGGGAGGGATCAGAATGCTTTGCTTGTTGAAATTTTTTCTAAGTGCTGCTGTTCTACAGAAACTGCAGACTGAACCTTTAATAGACTCTCCCCGAATAAAAACAAACAACAGATGTTACCTGATCGCGCCGACATAATTTAAAAATACATAAATAGCCTTCGTGTTGACTCGGGATCTATGCTAATGTCTGTTAGCAGCTGTCGGCAGATAGTCCAGGTCACGTCTGACATATATCTTTTTTAAACAGTAAATCATCCAAAACTGTCATTAATAGACTCTCCCCAAATAAAAACAAACAACAGATGTTACCTGATCGCGCCGACATAATTTAAAAATACATAAATAGCCTTCGTGTTGACTCGGGATCTATGCTAATGTCTGTTAGCAGCTGTCGGCAGATAGTCCAGGTCACGTCTGACATATATCTTTTTTAAACAGTAAATCATCCAAAACTGTCATTAATAGACTCTCCCCGAATAAAAACAAACAACAGATGTTACCTGATAGGCAGTAAGATGGTCGCTGCAGACATAGGACTATCAGTAGGAACCCATCGGTCACAAGTTCTCTGTACTTCCATTCTAGGCAAAGTTTCTCATCTTTTGGGAATTTGTGAAGGCTCACTTGTTCACTGCTGATATTAGAACACCCAAATGCGCTACAACGTGACGGCATTTTTCAAGTTACACCAAAAAA